>APFE030186837.1:120357-157496 GCA_000404065.3 Pinus taeda | reverse complement strand
GCCACAAACTCAGTGGAATGCACCTCAACAGGGGTGGAGGCCCCAGTACAACTCTCCTCCCACTATTTTCCCTCCATCACCTGCTCAACCACAACTGTTACCTCCTGCTCCTCTGAGAAAACCCGAGATACTTGCTCAGCTAAACTCGAACCCAAATAACAGATATGCCCAACAGGTATATACTGAAGAGACAACATGCCCTACCTATGCAGTGGAGATTCAGGAGATCAACCTATGATCTGGGAAGGTCCTCCCATATAGCCAACCTCCTCCTAAGGAGGATGAGGAAGAGAAATAGGAAAGTGAACCCAAAGCCATTTCACCCTTTCCTGAGAGACTAACTGGAACAACGCAACCAAACCCAGAAGAGACTGAACTTCTAGGAGAACTTAAACAATTATGTGTAAAATTACCACTTCTCCAGGCCATAAAAGATGTACCAATCTACAACAAATTGATCAAAGGGAAGTGTTTCAGGCACCCAGGAAGGTGCAAGAGAGATGCCCCAACTATCAATGTCATAGGACAACTATCCATCTTGATGTTGGGACACGTAATCTGTCAAACATATCTAGACCCTAGGAGTTTTGTAGTTGATGTCCACCCCTGATTGATCTAGGGGCTACCATTAATGTGATGACCAAGGACACTATGCTCAATCTCAACCTTCAGAGTTCCCTAAGAAAGACCTTGATAATACTACAACTAGCATACCGCTCCATTGTGACCCCGGAAGGGATTGTGGAAGATGTCATGGTCTCCATTGATTCTTGGGAGTACCCTACAAACTTCTTGGTCCTTCAGCCAAAGCCAAAACTCACTGGATACCCACTCATTTTTGGAAGGCCTTGGTTAGCTACTACAGATGCTTGCATCAGTTGTTGAGCCGGGAGCATGACCATTAAGAATGGGCCTTTGTCCAAACAACTAGTCCTATATCCTTCTGCCTAACCTCTGGTAGAACATCACTTACCTCTCTGGTTGGAGGAGGAAGATGAGGATGAAGTTTACTCTGCCCCATTGTGCACAGTGGAAGCCACCAGGGGAGGTCCTCAAACCAAGGATGATCTTCTTGAGAATTTGATCTAAAATCCACCTCCCAGTGTGCTGCCATTAGAAGAGTTGGTAGAAGACACCCAAGCTAGTGCTTTAGTGGATTTCTGTGTGGCTGATCCAACCTCTCCCTAAGTTAAGAATGTGGAATTTGTCCTTGAAAAAACCTTGAAGATCAACTCATCCCTATCCCCCTCTCAAGAGAAAGAGTTGTATAGCTTATTGAATAGCCATTTGGATGCTTTTTCTTGGAGCTATAAGGAGATGAAAGGAGTCATCCCTTTAGTCTATACCCATCACATTTACATTAAAGAGGGTTGTAAAATAGTCAGGAAGCCTCAGAGGAGAATGAATCCAGCCCTTAAGGACATTTTCAAAGAAGAACTGCAAAAGTTGCTAGATGCAGGATTCATCTACCCTATCTCAGACAGCCAGTGGGTTTCTCCTATGGTGCTTGAGACCAAGAAAAATGGGAAGTGGAGAATCTGTGTAGATTATCAAGAACTCAAAAAAGCTACCAAGAAGGACCATTTTCCTTTGCCTTTCATAGATCATGTGTTCTATGGCCGAGTAGGGAAGAAGTTCTTTTCCTTCCTATATGGGTTTAGCGGGTATAATCATATCCAAATCAGCCTATAAGACCAAGATAAGACCACTTTCACGTGTCCATGGGGTACCTTTGCCTAGCGGTTCCTTCCCTTCAGGTTATGCAATGCTTCTGCCACTTTCCAAAGAGCAGTACTAAGTATATTCGCTAAGCTGGTTCATGATTTGGTGGAAATATATATCGATGAATTTACTCCTTATGGGTCCAACTTCCTGGAAAGCATTGACTAACCTGGGAAAAGTTTTAACCAAGTGTATTGAAATGAACTTGTCCCTCAGTCCTAAAAAATGTGAATTCCTAATGACTGAAGGGACTGTGCTAGGTCATACAATTTCTTAGCAATAATTATAGGTGGATCCCAACAAGATTGCTATCATCCAAAGGGTCCCACCACCTCAAATGGTAAGAGATGTTCAGAATTTTCTAGGCTTAGCAAGATATTATAGGAGATTCATTAGATATTTCAGTAAGCTAGCCTCTCCATTGTTTGGTCTTTTGGGGAAAGATGTTGAGTTTATATGGATTGACAACTGTCAAGAGGCTCTTGATGTGTTGAAAGGTAAGCTGGTAATTGCCCCAATCATGAGAGCTCCAAACTGGGCCCTACCTTTCCACACTCACACAGATGCCTCGAACAAAGCCATAGGAGTAGCCTTAGGACAAATTGAAGAGAAGCTACCATATGCCATATATTTTGTCAATAAAAACCTATCCAAGGTGGAGTTAAACTATACTGTGACCAAGAAAGAGCTCCTAGCTATAGTCCATTCCCTAAACAAATTTAGACACTACATCACTGGTTATCAAACATTTGTACACATTGATCATGCTACAATTAGGTATTTGATGAATAAACATGATGTAAATGCTCGTATAATTAGATGGTTACTTTTATTGTAGCAATTTGATTTGACCATTATTGATAAGCCAGGTAAAGAAAATGTTGTTGTTGATTTTCTGTCTAGACTATATTTTCCTGCAGGTGAAGAAGGGATGGTGGATGATCAAATTCTAGATGAACACATGTTTGCTATTTCAGTACTCTCTTCATGGTTTTCTGATATAGCAAATTACTTGGTTTTAGCACAGTTCCCCCCACGACTATCCTCAAAAGAGAAGAGAAAGGTCGTGAGGAAAAGCACCCCATTCACTTGGATTGGGGACAACCTATTTAAACCTGGCCCAGATTAGATTTTGAGGCATTGTGTCAGGGAGGAGGAAGTTTTTGACATCCTCCTAACCTGTCATGATGGGCCCTATGGAGGCCACTTTGCAGCAAAAAGAACCACCTTCAAAATTCTACAAGTAGGCTACTATTGGCCCATTCTTCATCAAGATGTCTGGAGATACATCAACCAATGTGACCGATGTCAAAGAATGGGGAAACCGACTCCAAGGGATGAAATGCCCCTCCAACCTCAAGTGACTTTCGAGCCATTTGAGAAGTGGAGCATGAAATTTGTGGGTCCTATCAACCCTCATTCAAAACAAAAGTATTACATCATTGTGTGCACGAACTACCTAACAAAGTGGGCAGAAACAAAGGCAATCAAGGCATCAACAAAAGAAAAAGTGGCTGAGTTTTTGAGGGAAAATATCTTCTACAAGTTTGGCTACTAAAGAGAATTAGTCATAGATAAAGGAAGTTAGTTTACCTCTAACTTGATTGAAGAACTCCTCACTCATCACAAGATTAAGCACAGAAATTCCACTCCTTATCGTCCACAAGCAAATGGACAGGTGGAAGTCACTAACTGAGCTTTGGAAGAGATTTTGACCAAAGTGGTGAGTAGTAACAGAAAAGATTGGGCAGATCGCTTGGTTGAGGCCACCTAGGCCTACAACACTACTTGGAAAATTACAACAGGTTTCACACCTTATGAGCTGGTCTATGGGAAGAAGGATTTGTCATCCATAGAATTTGAATATAACACATTGAGGTTGGCAGCTCAACTAGACTTAGATCTCAGCCATGCACAATAGGAAAGATTACTTCGACTGAATGGACTAGATGAATAGAGAATGCAGGCCCTTATCCACTCAGAGGTGGTCTAACTTCAAAGAAAGATATGGCATGACCAACACCTTAAAAAAACACAATTTCAGCCAAGAGATTGGGCGTTGTTATATGATTCAAGATACAAGGATGATGGCTAGGACCATATATAGTGGAGAAATGCAATGACAATGGTTTAGTCCTTATCAAGATCATTGATGAAGAAGCCATCCCCATGCTCATTAATGGGCATCAATTGAAAATCTATAGGGAGCCCCTTTCTAAGTAGGAGTTCATTGAAACTATGGATAAATCAATGCTAGTAGTGGAGCACTCCCTTGTCTCCACTCAACCCACACCTTGAACATAAAGAAAAAAAAGAATAAATGATCATTGGGTGAAAAACTCTTGGATGCGCCCAGGGTAGACAGTGAGAGTGAAAACCTCCTAGAGGTGCCCCAACTGTCTCAAACCCCAAAAAAAAAAGGAAAGAAAAGGAAAAATAAACCTAATATCTTTTGAATAAATTATAGGTTGTAGGAAGGTCATTACAGGTTTAGGAGGATTGCACAAGACAAAGGCAGAGGTCAACACCAAGCTGCAAGCATCCCTCACAATCCATTCTTCTATGACCATTACCCTTTCCTAAGATTTGGTCTCATTCGGGCTAAGATTTCACCTTCTATAGGAAGTTCTATGTCTTCTACAAGAAGATCCTGTAGAACCTACAGACAAGCTAAAATTGATCTCACAAGAGGACCCGAAGGTTGGGAATCTACCTATGAGGCCTGTAAACCTCCCTGTTTCCATCCATCACTATATGTCACTTTTTTCCATCTCTGTACACCTCCATTTCACTCATTTTTTATGTCCCTGCACAGTCACACACAGAAATCATGTTTCCTTCATACTACGAGTAAATCTTTTTTAATGACAAATCAAAGTAGTATTTTTCACTCACCATACATGATACCCTCCATCTAGAGTCCTCATTAGCTAAGACCCTTGTCAGCAGTGTAGGCCTGCTCATTCTAGTTTGCATTCCACGAGGCAAAGCAGCTACAGGACATCCTACAAGATTCCTGTAGCAGCTGATCCCTCTGAAAGACATACTCCAGAGATAGGGACAACAAAATAGGGCATACGAAACATGCATGGAGCTCTACTTGAATGTGTGAACATTAGCAACAGCCAAGGCCAAGCATGCAGTGTGCATACAACAATAGCAAATGAAGGAATGGGTTCCAAAATCTTAAATCTGCATAACACGGCTACGACTACACAGGTAAGTGCCTAAACTCGTTCTTCAATTGCATAAATCATATTTCAAGGCTGCATGACTATGGGAATGGTTCGGATTGAGTGGAATTGGTGGCGAGTCAATTGGCCACCCTCAGCTAGTTATACATCCTCGTGGAATCCAAATGAGACCCGTTACATTCAAAACTTCTGATTAGATGTGCAACCAACACGTTCGGAGTGTCCATTCAGGAAGAAATCGTCGAGACTAGTAGTAGTGGTTGCAGATAATAGGAGAAAGGATGTGATGGTGGTCAAAAACATGCAGAAACGTTATGGCTGTGACCTCGGATTAATGGTCCGTTCTAGCCACCTCACTCCCTCACCACGAATCATGCTGCAGTTAAACGACACTCAGTTGAAACATGCAGCACCCTTTGTTCATTCTGCACTCACGACGTTCTCGACTGGAGTATGCATCCACTTCCTTCAAAGCAGTTAAGCAATCGTCCTCCACCAATTTTCTGCATGTTTTCGAAAATCTCTCACCTATCGGGCTCTACCGGAAGCACAATTTCATTCTATAGGAGCCAAGAGATTTTCACAAGAAGGGTTTTATAGGAAAGGCAGAGAAAAACTCTGCAGAGAGAAAACCCAAAATTTTCATCAAATTTCAAGCTCAAAATGAGGTATGCTTGGGAAAACTTCTCTGTGCATGATTTGTTTGTGCAAGTTGGTGAATTGGACATGGCATTACATTGAAAAACGAGAGTAAAAGTTTGCCTGTGCATTGAGAAAAAAGTGAAAGTCTGCTTGCATATTTCACTGAGTTTACCCAGTTATTTCTCTGCATCCAAAATCTCCTCATCATTTTTTAATTCTTCTGTAAGGAAGATAGATATAGCAGTAGATTCCAGCCTATGTGTGTGGAAAAAAGCTAAATTTACATATCTACCTATGTGCTCAGAATATAACCTGTGTCCTTATGCTCTGTTATGTAAAAACATAATTTTTCTTTTCATAAACAAACAGTCAAATTCTGGGTGACAACAATTTTAAAACATGGAAATTATTGCTATTTGATATTGTAAGGAACACACGAGAAATTCCTTCTTGGGTTCAGAAGAAATCAAATTCAACTATCCTCTATTTCAGTGATTGACTGAGCATTTTAATTTCTGATTGAAACATAAATAGAGCACTCAACACCATGCCAACATGATTCATAAGGAAAGAACCCCCAGACTCCAGCAAGTTGCATGAGCACCCTGGGGTGGTGGACCTTTTCACCTGGGCAAATTGGATATCCTTCTTTGACAAAATTCATGGTTATGATGAGGAGATAACTAAAGAGTTTTTTATGTCCCTGAGACCACATTTGAAGACACATGCCACAGTTAGTTTTAGGGGTTTAACCCTAGAACTTACACCTGAACTCATCAGTAGAATTACTAGTCTACCATTGGGGTTCCCTTGGAGCAAAGAAGAGAGATCATTGGGACAAGTTGCTAAGAAAACATTTTATCTTGCTAAGGAGCATCCTATAGAAGACAAAAACGGGGTTAGAAGGACCAGCTTGCCTCCTCTCTAGAGTGAAGTTAGTTATCAAATAATTAAGTATATCACATGTGAAGGGAGGTTTAGCATCAGTTATGGATACCATTTTAGGTTGCTACATGAACTAAGGTATGGGATGGACTTGCCACCAGCCAAAAAACTGAGCATCCCATATTTCCTTCTTCAGTCCTCAATTGAATGTGGTACAAAGCTAAATGAAAGGATGCCAGATTAGTTTGCCCACCATGGGCTCATTAAATTGTTGGTGGAAGATGCTTTACACACCTATAATGTCCCATAGCTTGGGAAACCTTCAGAAATATGTCTAGGGATGATAACATTAGAACTTTGGCTGAGAACATCACCCCATCTAGCAGTGAGGAGGGGGAGAAAACTGAAGAAATTGAGAAGAACAATGATGAGGGAGCACAAGACATTCAAGAAGAGGGCAAAACAGAGGAAGAAAAGAAATAAAAAGAAGAATTTGGCGAGACTGCTAAGCCTAAAATAGAGGAAGAAACAACAGAAAGAACATCAAGGGAAAAGAGGTCACATATTAGAAAGGAAAAGGCCGAGAAATCCCAAATGAAGGTTGCCATAGCCAAAGCAGGCACCCAACAAGAAAAGGGAAAGACAAACCCTAAGATATCAGTCATACAAATAGAAACGGTGGACATAGAGATTTCTACACAAAGCGAAGGAAAAGAACAGCAGGAAGAGAAATCCCCTGATACGTTGGCAAGGGAGGTAGCAGTTGTGCTTACTGCACTAAGCACACCTACAAAACAAAAAGGAAAAAGAAAGAGCCAAACCTCCATGTACTTTAAAGCTAGGGGAAGGACAAGGATCAAAGTGGGCAAACCCCCAGCCACAATCAAAGGAACCAATTGTGATTGAGGACACAACCGCTAAAAAAAAAGAAGAGTCTCCTTCCAATATATCTATCACCTATCAAAAGAGGAAGCCCAAAAACCTCCACCTGGAGAGAGAAAATTAGGATGATGGACTCAAATGTAGCTCTGCAAGAAGCTGAGACATTTCTATAGGAAACTCTAGCCAAGTTAAAAGAGACTGAGAAATTGGAGGAGAAGGCAGCCAAACAATCACAAGGAGAAGACAAGACCAAGGAGATACTGGAACCAAGCCCTCAGCTTAGCTTGGTTTCATATTACAACCTCTTAGAAGGTGGGAATTTCATCCCATAGAAGTTTGTTGTATCAATTTTCTTTGCATTGGAACAATAATGGGTTAGGACTCACACTTGGATGAGGATTTCCGAATCCAAGGGTGTTGCAGACATAGGCCACCTAGAAGAATAGCTAAAAGAATCAAGAAACGAGTTGGCCATGGTGAGGCACATGGAAAGCAGTAAAAGAGCCGAATTATAGGAGGAGAATGAGTTGTTGAAAAAGTAGTTGTAGCTATAGAAAAGTCCTAAAGAAGATAATTCATCCATTATGGGAGAGCAACAGTAGCAAGAAGGACCTCCAGCAGACAAGGAAACAACTAAGGAACAATAGAGAGAGGAAAAGTTGCAAGATAATGTGGAGGTGCTAACGAAACTACTGCAGGAAAAGGAGTCACAAGTAGCAGAAGAAATACAGGTTTTAAAACAACAGGTGCAAGAAAAAGAATCCCAAATGGCCTGCATGGCTAGTTGGGCAGTAGAAGCCTTACAATGCAGGCAACATGCTAAGTCCTATGCATTATATCTTAAAGATCAATGGTTGTAATTTCAAATTAACAAATTAGCCCAAAGGGGCACCATTCCATTCCACAATTACAATTAGTTCATGTATTTATGTGACATTAGCTCAGCTCAAGATAAGGCCAAGTTAGTAGAATTCTATTTACACAACTTAGCACTTCCAAACATGAATCTATGGGACCCCAATGCTACATTGGGAGATGTGAAACTCATGGCCATGGCTTCTTGGTTAAGCCATGAGGAAAAGAGGGCGGTAGAAATTTGGAAAGTTATGGACAGGGAGCTAAGTGAGCCACTCATGATGAGAGCAGAACCAAAAAATCCCTCAGGTTTATTATATGCCCATCGGCACCTTGACAACAACCCTTAGGTTCTCCCAAACTATGTTGAGAGGCAAGCTTGGGCCATTGCTCACTTTGAAGACATGGAAAGACTGTTTGGTGATAACTGCATTCATGCTTGCATAAGGAGATGGAATACATTGTCCCACAGTCTGAAAATAAGAAAGTACCACTACCCAACAAGGATGAGGGAGGCTTTGGCAAGAGTACCACTTTATAAACAATCAATAAAAATCTGAAGGCCAACTAGATTGGCCTAAAGTTCAGTCCTCCATTGCTTTTAGGACTACTGGAAGGGGTCAAAGAAGAAGAAGAACACAGGCAATGGGAGGAAGTAGAGAGAAAAGCAGGGTTTCATGACTGAGAAGATGACATCACCTTGGAATCCTGGGATGTCAGAGAGGTAGTCAAAGCAATCAAAGATGATGAGCTGGATTAGCTG
Source organism: Pinus taeda (assembly GCA_000404065.3). Lineage (NCBI taxonomy): Eukaryota > Viridiplantae > Streptophyta > Pinopsida > Pinales > Pinaceae > Pinus > Pinus taeda. The sequence continues at coordinate 148,553 of APFE030186837.1, read as the reverse complement.
CTCAGAGGATGAGCAACACATTCAGTAGGGCGGTGATGATGATCCCAAAAAATGGGTAACTTTATGTGCTCATTTTGCATATTATTCTCATTTAATCCACCATTCTTCATAGTTTTATGCATGCTTTTGAATATATTTATGTTAATTTAATGAATGAGGATAGTCACTTGACCACAAAGTCTAATACATGCTTATTGCAGATTTTTGGACATCATTTGGACCAAGGTCAAGCATTTATGAGCAAGTTGACAGCCAAATACGAAGGAACAAGGCTGAGGATTTGTAGGAAGGGTGTCTCCTGCACTAAATGACCCCATCCTTGAGTTCTCCACCATCAGCTCAGAGTTCAACAACCCACCAAAGATGATTTCAAGGGGCAGCCGAGCAGGTTTTGTGAAGTGGTTGATTAACTACAGTTTTGAGCAGCCAATCTCCTAAAGTTAAGGAGGACTGTTGGGAGTCCTCGTGTTGCATAAGTAGGAAGCCTTCAAGCCTTGGTAGTTTAGCTATTGAATACTTGTTTTTCGCACTTTAGTGTAGCTCTGCATTTCAGCTCATTTTCGAGCTCTTGCTGTAAACAATTTTGTGACATGATTATTTTTTTAGTAATGGAGACGAATTTCACTTTGCACAAGCTCTGAGCTTTTTTAGGACGCTTTACCTCTTGGGTTTGGGCCCAATCCAAGTTTCAGTACCTCCTTTGTGTATTTTTATGTGTTTTCCTTGCATTCATAGAATAATTTCTGTTATTTAGGTTAAGATCTTGCTTTGTTACTCAGGTTGGTTTTTATGATTAAAATAGTTTCTCATGCTTCAGGTTGATTTGATAGTTTGGTAACAGAAAATATCTACAAAAAGGCCATCAAGTAGTCTTTGATCTCATCTCTCCCTTATTGGGACCATGAGTTGAGACCAAGGTATACTTGCTACCACAAAAACAATGTTTTTGCCCTCCAATGCAATAGCTAGTGTTAGACTTTAGTTTGGAAGAAGTTGATATCAGTTGTGTTTGCATGTTTATATCTATTCTTGCTTAGTTTCCATAAGTTATCTTGCATGATTTCCTATCTATAAACTTTTGTTCATCATGTTTCTAGTTCTTAGGTCAAGTTAGGTCAAAATAGATAGGTCTCTGGTTTTTCTAGTCTTTGTTCGATTACTTTTGGAAAATAGTGTGTAGAGCACTTGTAATACATGCCTACCTACCCTTCCTCCATCATACAACCTGTTCCAACCACTAATTCTAGATTCCTTTCCTTATTTTGCTACACTTTTCCAATTTCCCTTCATTCCTACATTCTTGTGCAACATTGCTACCTCCATCCTTGAACAAATCCAACCACCTTCATCACTCCTTAGCTTCATTTTCCAGGTCCTAGACCACTTCACATCCTTATCCATCCTTCATTTCCACTTTCCCACCGTTTTTCCACCATCAACCCTCTGAAATCGTCTTTCGGTTGTTCCTGTAGGACCCCTACAGACTTCCTGTCAAAGTTCATGTGAGTCGTTTTTCGAGATCTGATCACTGTGAAATTATTTAGAAGGGTGCTAGGGACCCCTTAGGCCCTCTTCTCACCTTCCCAACCTCCTGCAAGTGCCCATTGCATTTCCTTTCACCAATCAATCTCTGCAAAATCACAAATAGTTAAAGCACATGCATAACAATTCTACAAAATTACTCAAAAATACAAAAGGATGATTTTTCTATATTTTTCTTCAGAAGTAGCTTAGTCACATGGATTTTACCTTTCCAAGAGTCAATGGCATCCATTTAAGCAACTTTCATCACTTTTCGTGCACCAGTAGGGTTAGTTAGTAAAGTTAGGGTTTGCTAGGGTTTTCATTTTCAGCTTTTAGCTTCTTTCTGCAAGTAGACTAGCCTCTTTTGAGTTAGCTTTCATCCATCATAGTTAAAAGCTTCTTCTAAGAGCTCATAGAATTTGGCTTATGCTCCTATAAAACTTGTGCCAGCTGATCAAGTGACAGCCTGCAGCAAGAGCTAGTACTTGTGCATATAGCACCGTCGCTTCCAAGTTCGTTACGAACCACTGGGTTGATAAATGTAAAGAAGGGAGTCCCAAGAGTTGTAGCATGATTGCTGCAATACTGGAGCCCACCATCAGCACACACATTAGGAGGTTAATAATGATAAAAAAAAGTCAAAATTTGTTAATTTTTAAGCTTAATGAAGTTCTAACCTCAAAACTTGTTTTGAGGTAAAACAAATAATTGGTATTTCTCATGTAATTTGATGTAATTTTATGGTTTATATATGTAATAAGTGATTACATGCTGCTCCTGGTCACCTAATGACATTGCCAAGCACCTACCACTGCAAAAATTAAGTCATCTTGAGCACCAATCCGCCTGCAAAAGCAAAAGAGAGAAACCCTAATTTCCTCTCCCATTGAGCTAGGGTTGGCTATGGGATAAGAGATATCTAAACAAAGGAGGAATAATGGATATCAGAAGGTATGAGGACATTTCATATAATCAAACATCAGATCTCCACCATTTGTCAAGAAGTCATTCCAAGGAACAAGTCATTCATCGCACATAAGGGATGGTTTTTCTTCAAACTATGTTTCTGAGCAAGAAAAGATGAATTTGGAAAACGTGAGAGATTTTTTTGTCCCTCAATGACCCAAGAAGAAAATACTCTTTTAATTTTTACACATTTGTTATGGTTTTAGAGAAATTTCAAAAATATAGTTGCCTCAGGAGAGTTAATGCACCTCTCAAGTGACCTTGGGAAAATGACGATTTCTCATAAATTGGTTGGCCAAATGACTTGCTAGATGAGTAAAATGACAACTAAGTACAAAGAGCTTTCCAATGAGTTATCATGAGCTCAAATTGGAGATGAGGAAGACCTTCAAAGGTTGACTGCAATAGCACTCTACATTTAGACAACCTCATTTTTCACATTTTGACCAGTGTTCGGAGATTGGATATTTGCCAGGGAAAATGAACACCAAACTGGAAAATTCAAGATTTTTTGGAAGGTAGACTCGATAATATTTCCAACAAGCTATCAAATGCCCAATTTTGACACTAGTAAGGAATTCAAAAGGGGTCTGCAAAATGGAATTGCGCACTTGTCAGCTTGCGCTACGCATTAAATTGGCGCTGTGCACCTATTGGGTTCTGCCAATGTAAAATTACACTTGCGCTGTGCATTAAATTGGTGTTGCACACCTATTGGGAAGGCTAAAAAATTTCAAATTTGTCATCGAAACACCTCCAGAGCTCTTTAATGATTCTTCCGAGCAAGTACAGTCATCCACGTTGCTGAAGAAGATTTGTTGCTTGGTTTATTGAGTTGTGTGGTCTCATCTAAGAAAAACCCTAGTTGTGTTTGAATTTCTTCTCAAAACCCTAAACTAATCACTAAATCTCCTCTCATAAGTTGTAAAACATCTATTGTTTCTCTCCTATTCCATTTTTCACCTACCTTCCTATGTCCCCTCCCCTATCCCTAATTCAATAGAGCTCATTTCCCAAAACCCTACCCTCCATATAAAACCCTAGCCCTATACACTATTCCCAAACCCTAACTCCCAAATCCTACATCTTCACTACTCCTACATCCCTATAAAACCCTTATCCTACATTCTAAAACCCTATTCACTCCCCTCATTCCCCTCATTCCCTAAAACCTCAAAACCTCCACTCCCTCAAGCACTCACCATCCCCATACACCTCACTCATCTTATCTTTTGAAATCTCTTCATACTCATCTTGTCCCCACCTCATCCCTTCATTCCTCATCAGCTACTACATCATTAAAATCTATGGAGAGGGACCTCATATATTTTCATCAGTTCCTCAGGAGGAAGGAGTATCTTCAGGACAACAAGAGGTCAAAGAGACTGAGACCACAGGAGTGCCACTATTTGTCACTTATGAGAGAGGCACAAGGAGTCTTTTTGCTACTGCTAGGCGAGTACTATCTCCACCAAGGGAGGGGTCTTATCTTCTTCACCAGATCACAGGCAAATGCAATCTCCACCAGGGTTGGAAAGGGTTGTGCCTTCTTCTCCAGCTATATAGGTTGGTCAGCATTCAAAGAGCAGAGACAAAAGGAAACAGAAGATACATGAGGAGGGCCCTACTGAAGGGAAACAAAAAGATTTTGTTTTGGTTGATCATCAAGACATTGACTTGGGTTCTCAACACTCAAGGATTAAAGACATGATTATCAAAGAGAAGGAGACTGAAATATATGCCTTATCAGTTAACCTTAAGAAAGCTAAATGGGTCATTAGCTACCTTGAGCAAGAAAACAAGCAGCTTACCGACAAACAAGACCTCATGGAGCTGCAAATCATCAAAGAAAACTGGCAAAGGTTGAAAAAGGTAAAGGGAAAGTTGACCTCCATTGAACAAGAGATAGAGAATGACCGGGAGTCTTGGTTGGAGAAGGTGAACACTCATATGGAGAGGTTTCTTAAGAAGGAAAACTAAAATAAGAAAATGCTTCATCACTTAGCCTATCACTACCAAACCGGGAACACGATCTGTAATGCAAGGATAAAGAGGCTAAAAGAAAAGCTAAGGAGAGATTTGAGGAGCAAGAGAGAGCAATATAAACTCAAAATCTTGGCTGAAGAATCATTGGCTCAACAAAGAACCTAACAAGGATCACTCATGCCAAATTTCAAGAAATTTTGAGAAATGTTTTACATTTTTGAATTTTTGAAATTGAAGAATGAGCTTTTCCAATAGTGGTGCTACGCTTTTGATGGGGACATCCTCTTGCAAAATGGCTTACATATCTGGAACCATCATGGAAAAATCGGTAAACCCAAAAATAGAAAGAAATTTTGGACAAGGTCTTGGTCACCAAAAGGGCAAAAAGCACACAAAAAGTGCCCTCTCTGCCACTTTTTTGCTACATAAGAAGCAGTCTTGGGAGAATCAACTTTTGGATGGGCAAATGAGCTCCAAATTAGAAAATGAAAATTGTTCCAAAAACTAGATAGGTAGGGCTTTCCAAAAAGCCAACTTGAACCTAATTTGGATATCGGAAAGGCCTCCAAAACTGGCTCTAAAAAACTGTTATGAATTAAATTTTTGGTGCTGCGCATTAAATTGATTTTGCCAGCTTTCCTTTAATTTCCGGATTTTTCGGAGTTTTCTTATAAATTGACTTTTTCCTCACTCCTTGGTAAATGTATGCATGGTAAAAGATGTATTTGATGTAAATATGGATGAAAAACACCTCATAGGGTAGATACATCAAGTTTCAAGTGGTTTTGATGATGAATGAATTGGTTTCCTAAGTTTTAGAGGCAAGTTGTTCCACTACCTACTTTTGTGTTCCTTGTTTATATATGGTTGAAACCACCCCTCTTCTCATGGATTCGACCCTTTATATCTAGCATGAGTTGTTTGATGCCTATATTATGTACTTTCTTAGTCATTTGTCAGGGTTGGACTCTTGTGGAAGTTCTGAGCTCTATTGTATATCTCTACAATAGTTTGGTAAGGAATAAAACTAGGTTTCACAACTATTTTTGTGGGATTCTTGTGACAGTGAGTTTATGTATTGTTTCTTATTTTTAATCAATTTTTCATTATTTTTATATGTATCCAAATCTCTTTCTTCTTCTAAAACTAAATGAATCAACGTGAATAGACAAAATACACTGTTGTGCTTTGTCTTGGGAATACATTTGGTTTTCAATTTTTTCAATAGTTTGAAGGGGATTCATGGTTTCTTCGTGCCCTCCTCAACTCCACAATTGTCTTAAACTACCATCTCAATCCATTTCTATTACATAAACCTTTGTCCACCTTGCCCCACAGAACATGTATGTATCCCTGATTTGAGTTCCTAGACCCAATCTACCTTCTCCAATTGATCCAGCAACCAAAACCTAAAAAATCAAATAAGAAACCCTAAACTACTATACCTAACCCAAAATCAGCATTCAATTCAATCATCTCAAGCCCTAGTTGCCAATATCCTAATTGAGATTGACAAGCAAAGAGCCCTCTCCGAACCTGGTAGGGCTAGCTACCAAGTTAAGCATGGTTTGTAGTTATCCTAGGATTTTCCTCCCTTCAATCTAAGGTGGATCTAGGCTCTAATAGGTACAAAGAAATTAAGTTGAGAAATGAGAAATTGAAGGTTGACACTTATGCCCAATATTTCAAGCAGACACCTATAAATCAAAACAAATTAATGTCAAAACATGAAAAATGTAGATGAAATTCATGCAACCTATAGTCTAGCAGCCAAAATCATCAACAAACTATAGAAAAACATATTTTGAAGTTTCGGCTAGGGATGTTCATCCCATTGACCAAACTGAGTTTCATAAACAGGCAGATGAGATAAGATATTCCACCATGAACAATAATTCTATGACTTCACATAAGCTTCAAATTTCATTGGACAACATTACAACACAGTAAAAATTGGAAAAGGCCTCCTCATAGGTGAAAGATAATAGAATCAAGTCATTGGAAGACTTGGTCACAATCCCAATGATATCAAGGTTGTTGAGAAGTTGATAAAGAAAAAGAATGAGGACATTGTTGCTCTCAAAAAACAACTGAAACTGCATCATTCAAAGCATCCATAGAAGAAATAGGTATTAGAAAGCCAAACACATAGGAGGAAATGATGGACCTTGTTTTACAACTTAATGACCAATTGAAATAAATGGAGTTGGATAGCTTAATACATCTGAAACAAGCCAACCTTGAGACTGACATTGCCACTGTCATTCCAATAGTTACTGTAGTTGTACCATTCACCTTGGTAGCTTCATTGGCTCCTACAGATCCACTAGCTATAGCTCTGCCAGCTGCCACAACATCTACATCAGGAACAGGTTTGACAACAGCAGCAGCACAGCCAGGTGATGAGCCAAGTAAATTGGTTAAGGAAATGGAAGACAAGTCCATTCAAACCACAGAAATAAACAAGCTTAAGGAAAATATAACCAGTCTAGAGAATGATAACAAGCTTGCATAGATTATGCACAAAGAAGAAGTTCAGAAGTCAACCAGGTTGACTGAAAGGATGAAGAGCTTGGAGAAAGAATTAACATTAAAGGAGCCACTTGGCCAAGCTAAGGAATAGTTATGGGCCAATATCATTGAGTCTGTCAATTATATTTGGCCATTCATTCAAGTAATTTTTGAACAAAGTGACTTAGTTAAAGAGGCTATAGAAGCCATTCAGAGAGTAAAGGCTGAACTGGGATACATGCCAGAGGAATCCACTAGAATAATTCATTTCCTCAACTCCAAAAACAAATAAGAATTGTAGGAGCTGGAGATACCTGATAGGACTAGCACCATAATAGAGGTAAAAAAGGTGCTCACCAAGAGGAATTTGATGATGAACCTTGAAGAGAAATGCCAAACCATACAACTGGCTATAGACAGGTTTATGGCAAATTTTGATGTTTTGTGGAAGAAAGGTTTGCCTAATCCCTGGTGATAAATGATAAATTGATGCCACGGGATGACTACAATAGGAGAATCAGAGAGGTGGCCATAGATCAGGTAAATACTTCCTCTATTAAAGGGATACCTATTGGAAAAGTTCTATATCAGACATTTAAGGACCTGTTTTACCTCCAGCATGAGGTAAAACACCTTTTTGTGAACAAACCCACTTTTGATAAGTACACAGAAGAAGATCAGATTTACAGGAAAACGGTAAATATCAAATTACTAGATGCATATATGTGGGAGAAGTTAAATGACTTGCTATAAAAATGCACAATCAAAATATAGAAATGAATAGTCAAAAGGAAGAAGCACAGTAAAGAAAAAATAACAGGCTAGCCAGATGAAAGTGTATCAGGTAAAGTGTATCAGTTGAGAAAGGGAAAGGTAAAAGGAACATTCAATGTGAAGACCAACAAGAAGGTAGAGAATAAGAAACAAAATATCAGAGCATAAAGACAACAAAACCAAATAAATAGGGACAACATACAATAGTTAAACATTTGCCTCTATCTTCTTGCATTAAGATATTTCTTTCTCCTAGATTAAATCCCAAGACAGTTTGGGATATTTTGTAAACTATTTTTGTATAAATACTTCATAATTCAAAGTATTGATGGTGGATTTCTAGACATTTGTAGAGTTGTATTGATCAGAAACCTGAGAGTTATTGTACCAATTTTTCAAGTCAGCACACTGGACCAAGTAATAAAAATATTGCATTATAGGATTCATGTGTTAAGTTATTATAGTAAAGTATTTTCTTTGTCAAAGTTTTTATCTTCTTATGTATTACACAAACTTACATGTTATCTAAATTGAATGAATTAACTGGAAATTTATCTCAAAATTTGTTTAAGTACACTCTGTTTTGAACAGTTCATCATTTCTATGTTTTCTTCTAACATCCAGATCTAATAATCCTTAATTTCTCTCCCCTCCTAGTTGATCTCTTTCACTTCTTTCATTATCTAGCCTAAGGAACCCTTAATTTCTCCTTCAATCCAATTGAAACCAACTTCATCATTCCAGCCTGAAGACCTGAAATTACTCAGCTACCTTGCCCTATAGATGCTAGTTTTAGAACTTGCTCCAATAATTTTGTCTTGACACTTGACCCCATAGCCCAATGGTAAACGACATCCCTCTACCCATCCAAGTCAGTGATCTCACCACCAAATCCAAATCAAAAGCCAAGTACAATCATAACTAGCCTAAAATCAAATAACTAAAACAAAATTAAATCATAAAGAGAGAGCCCTCTCTAAGAATTAGGAAGGCTAGATCCTAATCTCCAATGTAAGTTTTTGGTTACCTCTAATCCTATCATTCTTAACAACTCTAGATCAAAATATTGGGGTGATAACATATTGGTGACCATACTAGGGACCAGTCACCAGTGTAATAAAACTTTAAGGAAGCCTTAAAATTCATCTTTTGCCCCTTAAGGTCATTTTTTGAGTTGTTAAAAAGTTTCATAAAAACAATTAAAAAAAGAAAATTCTGGCACCCAAAAGGACTCACTATACTAGGGAAAATCTAGATCCAAACCCTACAACAATAGTTGATGACCCTGATAGAATATTAAGGAAAACAAAAAAGGTAGAAACTCAAGGAAGTAATAGTCAGTCAGTTAAAGAAAATTCACTCCACAAAGAATTATCATGTTTAGAGGATATTCAATTTGATCTGTGATTTGAGCTTTCTTTGTTTAAAACCAAATCAGAAAATTCAATTCATGAAACTGTAATAGACCTTGATCTTATTCAACTGATTGAATCAGAAAATGTGCCTATACATCCAGATTTAGATCAACCTGTTTTTAATACTTTTGATAAACTAGAAGCTTTAACCTCAACCTTGATAAGTCATATATATGATGCCTATCTTCAAGAATTTACTGAATTAGCTTCCCCCACTACTACTGCATCTAGAATTTCTGCAGAATCTTTAAAAACTATAAATAAAACTTCTTTTACTACCACCTCACCAAGAATATCGACCACAGTTCATTTCACTAAACCATTGATACCTCAGCTTCCTCTTCAATCGAGCATCTCAAGTTCATCTTGTTTATCTCCTACCATCTCACTTCCTTCTTCAAGAACCACTACTTTGCCCCCTAGTCAAACCAAAATTTTAACCATGACAGACAGATATGCACCTATGGCCTTACCAGCACAGCTTCATGCCATGCCCCAAGATTACCAAAAAAAATATTTTTGTTTGATGCTATTGGCCAATATACTTTCCAACAATATGTGAACAAAATGAGTGACTACTTCAAATTGCATAAAATCGATGATTCTGATATACAAATGAGGTTATTTACCCAAACATTGATAGGAGATGTTAAAAAATGGTTCAATGATTTACCATCTAATCATATTGTAGATTTAGTTTCTTTTCATAAATTGCTTATTGATAGATGGGAAAGAAACAAAAACCCTCTACAAATACTATCTGAATATGATAACATTAGAAGATCTCCTAATGAATCAGTTTAGGATTATTGTACTAAGTTCAATAACATCTATAATACAATCCCTGCTAATTTAAACCTCCACCAGCCTAGCATCGATCAAATTCCCTGTTGGTTTTGACACTTACATGTCATACCAATTAAGGTAAATAAACACTAAAACATTAGAGAAAATGCAAAGTAATTATGTTAGTGTAGAAACCAATCTATTAGCTAAGAAAGCTAGGATAAAAAATGAGAAAAGAGTTGTCATTAAAGAGGAAACTTCCACTTCTAATGGTAAAATAGATAGTTTATCGAGGTGTGTAGAAAGAATAATGGATAGATTAGAAAACATGGAAAGAAAAACTAAGTGGGAAAATAAACACCCACCCCCAATAAGAACCACAACTTTAGGAAAAATCATATCACTGGAAAAAATGCAATACCAGATCAAGAAATTAGAGCATCCTTCCATGAAAACTATGCTAAGGGTTCAAAAAACCATGAGAATAGGATGACACCTAGATAAACCTATTAGGGATTAAAAATGAAGATGTTGTTTTTCATACTCAGGAAGAACAAGAATTGTATCTAGAGGAAGAATTGTGTATGTGTTTTCCAATGGAGAGTTATGAAGTGAGCTTCTCATGGAAATATCTTTCGTTGGAGATGTCTTTCTGGACTTGTTTTGTGTTTTCTGTGTTGAGGATACTGGTGGGTCATCTTTTTTGAACTTTTTCTTGAATTTCTCTTTCGGTATGCCAATCAAAGTAAGAGCCATTTGACTTCTTAAGTTATATCGATCGTTCTATTTTGGAGCCTCCTTCTCAGTGGTTATCTTCTTCTAGGTAGCGTTTAGACAATGGTACATGTTGACCATGTGCCCAGAACTAGGAGCTTCATCAGACGTAGCGTCCTCTTCATCATCATCTTTTGACTGAACCTACTCACTGGCATTAAGATGATCGTTCATTCTTGAAGCCACATAGACCACAACTTGGTTCCAATCTATATAGGTTTTCTTTAAGTGTCACTCTTGGTGGAAATAACATAAGTTATCCTTACCAATTTGTTTCACTTGGAACACAACATTTGAACTTTGTACAGATTTAGCTGGGTGACTGTTGCTACTACCTGATGTCCCATTCTTTCTGTGCCCAAAACCAGAAGGTCTGTTGCTCACTATTGTCTCGTTTTTCCATTTCTTGAGTTCTGCTACTTCAGTTGTCAAGGACTTAAGGATACAAGTAAGGGTCTCAATGTCACTTGTTTCTTTTTCCTTCACCTTACTCACAACAACCTGGGACTTCCTTCCCGTGTGTTTGGAGTCCTTCGTTGATTCATCATCCATAATGAGTCCAATCGCATGCAAGTCTTTCTCCACATCAATTGCCTCTTGTCAATCTTGAATAATGTTGGTTTCACATCTCACTTAACAAACTACGCAATATTGGTCAGCAATGCATGTGTCTAGTAGTCGATAATGATGGATTCATGAGGTTTAGTATCTATAGTGAACTTATTCAAGATATAGTTAAATCTCTAGTTCAAGTCTTTCACTTTCTCTTTTGGTGCCATCTTAAGGCTACCAAAACCTTTCAACAACATGGTAGGGGTTTTGTCATCAACAAAATTTTCAAGGAAAATTCTTTTGAACATCCCCTAGTTCTAAATGGAGTTGACAGGATGGCTGTGGTACTATATAGTTGCTCCACCATCCAAGGTACATGGAAATAGTCTACATGAAACATCATCATAACATACATCAAGTGTCTACAAATGTATATAGAACGTGTCTAGATGATCTTCTGCCTTCACTACTCTATCAAGGTCATATTTTTTTAACAATTTTTCATTTGTGTCTTGCAACCTTGTACAAGGCACCACATAGTTCGAATGGGCCCTCGATCATCCATTCCAAATTTTGAGCAATCATTTCTTCTTCTTCTTCTTACTCCTCTTCGTCTGAATCGGACGGTTCAACCTCTGAATTTGTTGGTTTGTCTCTTCCTTTTCTACCTTCCCCTCCACTACTTTCACCAAAAACTGAGCCCAAGAGTGTTTCGTTAATGTCTTCTCCTTGTAGGAAAACATGAGGTTCTTATTCATTCTCAACATCTTGAGCTAGCTCTTCAAGAGTGGAAATGATTACTTCTTCACTAGATGAGACTGCCACTCATGTGTGTGTAGTCTTTTGCTTCCTCTGTGAAGAGGGAAGATTATGTACTCCTGGAATCAGTCCAATAACTTTGGAAAATTGGCGGGTGATGGAATAGACTAAGTTTGAGCTTGGTGGGCCCTAGCCCAGGTTCAACGTTAATTAGCCAAGCAAATCCCTACACCACTCGCCCTTTCAACATCAATCCACAGAGCGTGGAGTAAAGTCTCGCTCGAAGAAGTATGGGGGGATGCAAGACCCAAGTTTTTGCACCCTGAGATAGTTGTAATGTCATTTTATACCTTAACCCTTCCTTCACACATATCGATAGGCATTTTAGGGCTTATCAATGCACTATACTTATTTGGCTTAGAAACCTTCACGAAGGTCTGCAATCATCCTTCCCAGACCCTAAATGGGAAATTCAGATGCTTATGTGCCTCTATAATTACTCTTACTTCTATGTCTACATAGATTAACTTAAGTATTGGTTGACTTCAACATGCACTATAATTATCTTCATGTAAACAGATATTCTTACTTGCATTCATATGACAAATTAAAACACATACATTCACGCATCAATACAACATTAAATCATAAACCCAGTATTCAACATAACATAACAACATACATTCATAATAGAAGTAAAATAGCTCATACACAAATATCTCTAGAATAATTCTCTTTATTGATGGTTCAAATCTCCAGTATATACTCTAACTTCCCTGCGCACACATGTACAGGGGTCCACACACTCAACTGTGAACTTGTAACCTAGGCCTCTGTGCACTTAGCTACAGAGCCACTTCCTATGCCATGAATCTTTGCTCTTAGCCTTGACTGAACCATTACATCAATCAATTGCTCCAAAAAAAAATTAGGAACTGAACTCCTTAGACTCTTCTGAGACTCCCTTTTTATACATTCCCATGGTCCATGGACCAAGGGTGGATCTCATCAAGTCAACACAACCTACCTAAACTATGGGCGAAAACCCTTTTTTACTATTTACATCTTCATGCTACGCGAGCACAAAATATGGATACTTTACATTACTTATACAAAACTTGGGCCTTTAGCCCCAAAACGTGGGCTTTTAACCCCAAAATTGACCCTTGGGGACTTGTTCCCAACAGGCCCCCAACAAAAATCTGGTGACTCGCCCCGAGTCACTCAGCCAGTATAGAGATCTTACCATGAATAGCTCCCAGCTCCACCTATACTATAGTAACCTTAACAGTACACTGCGTCTCTGCCTACTTAGCCTACTCGACCAGCTACTCTGTCGCTAGTGTTGTGTTATTTGCCTGCATTTTCCGTTGTGTCACTTGCAGACTGACGAATTGTCCTCCAATGGAGGTTGTGAGCACATAGTCTTCCACTAGCCAAGGCCCCAATCTGCCCTTTAGTACTACCTCCTTACGCTGAGTTGCATCCACTTGTTCCTTTAGTGCCTTCACTTCCTGCAACTTTGCCAACCTATGTGTGATAGCGATGGTGTGTGTCATTGTTTTGACCTTGTTGTACCTCTGCTACAACTCCCGTGCCTTAGTTTTTAGCCTTTGCAGGTTGGGATCTTCCTGCAGACTAGTAACTACTTGGAGTGCTTGTTCGAAGAGTGCAGTGCAATCCTTCACCGTGGTATCGACAACTGCAACAACATCTTTTACAATGGTCTCACACTACTCTCTACCTTCTAGTGGAGTCAAAGGTTGGGCCCTCAACTCAAGTTCTGTGATCTTAAGGTTTAGTTCAAACTAAACCTTAGCCAAAATTGTTTGTGGCTTGCACATACCCACAACGAGCTTCCATATTCTGAATCAACTAGCACATCTTCTAGGATGTTTAGCTCTGGAAAAATCTGGCATGCCTCAGCCACCACAACTGTTGTGCACTCATTCTTTTTCGTGACCTTCTTAATAAAATAAATCATGGATGTCTTTTCTACAAATATCTGGGCATTGTTCACCTTCTGGTCATTGATAACATTCACGATGCATTGTTCCCCAGCCCATAGTTCCACGACCACACCATCCTACAAGGTGTGAAGGGCTTTGCTTCGAAGCACGACCAAGTTTAGCCTGAATTTCCTGAGGGTACTGATGATGACCCTGTCAACCTCTATTTCTACGGTCAATGCTCCATTCAGCAGTGCGACAACCCAACAATCCATTGAACGGACCATCTCTATTGCATCTAAGGTTCTAGGCATCAAACTGCTCGACGTCGCACTACCCCGTCCTATACTGGTTTGCACCTGAGTAGGCTGGATCTATATCTCACATAGACTAGTTTGAATGGCGACCAAGGATAGTTTCTATTGCTGCTTGAATTGTTGTAGTAGTTTTGTAGTCACATCCTGCACTGTATTGCTGATATCATTCAAATCACCCTCTGTCAAGGTGATTAGGTTAAGGGATGATTTTTTGGCCTTATACTTCTTCCATGACCCTAATTTCTCCTGGTCCCATGTGCGCTTAACCTAGAATGGAGTAGTCTCTGGGTATGCTCTTCCCTATTCTAAGTGTTTCTCCTCCTCCTATGCCTATGGAGAAGGCGACTTCTGACTCCTATCAATGTCACACTATTCCCCTTCCTCCTATTTTGCCTGCTACTTGGTAGCGTGCTCTGCTTTGGCTTTGTCCTCAGCATCAGTCCTCCCTCCTCATCTAACTTCTCTATCTTTAACCTAGCCTCTTCCTTCTTTTGCTTCACGATAGACTTACTATACCCAGCTGATAAGTCTGAGGCAATGCACCACTTTGCTAGTATTTCTCCAGAATTGCATCGATTTTTTTATCCATCGCCAAGTATGGAAGATCATACCATTTTTTTGTGGGGTCCTTCTGCGCTCTGATGGGAACATAGTGGAAGTTTGCCTTGAACTCCACATATTCAAACAACTTCTCAAAGACAATCAGTGAGAGTTGCACTTGTGGTCGATTGCAACATGGATGCTTGATTCCATGGGAATCCAGAATATCCTACTGTGCTTGACCCTTTGGGGGTCCTTCACGACACAGAGACAAGCGAAATTCACTACTTTTGGAAACTCTATTGCAATTTGAGGACACTGATTGTTCTCTAGTAAGTCGCACGCAAGCAATACAATCGACAACAACAACCATGCATAGTGGAAGGTGTTGCTTTGGTCTTGCACTTCTCTATAGTTCGCGAGGAACTCACTACAGAGGTAGTGCATCTAGTTAAATTGTATGCCCTCAACACACTAGGTCGCTAAATATACAACCGGTGTCGGCACTTCATCTGTGCGACACTTCTTCATTATTCCCCCCCCCCCCCAAGATCTAGGTGGCTACCTTAACTACAGGGTTGGATATGCTAGAGATGGAGTAGCCGCGTGACTTCTTGGAAATCTTGAACTTGTCCTTCGTTCATTCGGCGAGGTCGCGCTCACCCATATTTTTGCCAAATTTCATGGCCGGATTCAAGCCTGAATGTGGGAGCACAGTGATCTTGTGGATTAGCATGTTAGTAATTAGTATCGCCTCTCCTAAGCACAAGCACCAATCGTGCACCAAGCATAGCAGTTGTTTGATCACTATCAAAGTTATTGGTGTGCAGTTGTAATAAACAACCCATAGCAGGTTCAACAATGCTGCCTTGTCCATGCCTTTTATCCACTGTCTCAGCTCCAGTGTGGTCACATCAGAGTCTTTATAGAAGACATGGTGCATGAATGTATCGGTGGCCAAGTGGGGAAAGTGCTATGTATCTACCAAGTACTAATCCTCCAACATTAAATGGGGGATGTGTGCCAGGTGCAGACCTTCAAATGTGATTTTTCCTAGCAAACATTATGTGAAAAGTGTGATTTTGTTCTCTTCGATGTACTTTGGAACCTTCACCTTGCCTTGGCATGGAGGGACGTATGCTGGAAACTTCGAGATAAGGCCTTCCCCCTCAACGTCACTGTCTTCTACCCCCATGTCAGTGTCTTCCATGCCCATATCGACGTCTTCTATGTCCTTGTCAAGTTCCGGGTCTACTAACTTGCCCTTCTTCTTTGCAATGGGCTTTTCTTTCTGTGGGTCTTTTCTAGGTGACGTGCACACTAGCTGTGCTGCTTTCTTCTTATCCTTCTTTTGTTTTGGACCCTCTCTGGTTGGTGTAGGCCTCGGCCTTGGTAACCTCTCTGATTTGGCAACTTATGTAGGTACCTCTACAGTTGCTACCTATGGGGTAGCTCCCTCGGCTACCATCGCTTCTCCAACACTGAAGATCTCCATGGGTGCTGACATGATTCCAGAAAAGAGCTCCTGAGTTTCCTTTAGCAATTTCTCAAACACTAAAATCGCTACTAAAGCCTCAAAATAGTCAAGGTTCATGCGCGCCTGATAGCTCAACACCTCAATTCTCAAAATGCTAAGTGTTTTTCATTGGTCGGCTATCTATAACTTATAGGAAATTTCAAATTTGAATCCAACAATTCCCCCTAAAATCTATTCATAAATTCTAGAGTGGCAACAAATTTGCAAATATCTTGCTCTTAAATTCTGACTTAGTTTCCGCCCCCCTGCTCGATTTAGGAATTTTCCCACTCTCAAATCATGAACACTGACCACAATAGTCACTTTCCAAATGCCCTGCTTGGTCTCTCTTTCAATATTGTAACTCCCATTATGCTTCTATTGAGACTGTGACAATCCTCCATTTTGTGCAGTACCCTAATCACACATCTCTACAACCTAGGTAGTTTAGTTTAGAGTCTCGTGCCTCCTTTCAGCTGCCTGGAGTGCTAAGAATTTTCTTCCACCATATAGTCATCTAGCCAGATTCCCAGTGTATAGCTTCAATCTGCTACCATTCACCTTCCCTGAGAATGGCTTTCCATTCAACCTCATCAACTGAACTGCTCCACCATTGGTAATCTCCTTGATGACATAGGGCCCAATCCAATGCATCCAAAATTTTCTTAGAAATTCATCAAAGTTGTTGTCCTATAATAACAATAAATCATTTACCTTGAAGATGTGCAATTTGATGTGTCGATCGGGTCATGCTTTTTTGCACTCCTTTTGAACTTGCTGATGGAATCCAGCCAAAAGCCTATCTTCTTCTAGTTCTGACAGTTGTGCAAGCCTTTCTTTGAGGGCTCCATGATCAGCCATTCGTGTGAATGCCGCTATATGCAGACTAGGTGCAATGTATTCCATTGGCATCATGGATTCAACACCATAAACCAGCCTGAAAGGCATCTATCCAATTAGCTTCTTACAAGTTGTTCTATAAGCCCATAGCACCGTGGGTACATGCACATCCTAGTCATTTATTTCTACATTACATACCTTCATCAATGCACTTTCCAATATCTTGTTAAACACTTCTACTATTCCATTAGCTTGTGGGTGATATGGTACTCTTCTGATGGTAAACCTGAAACCCCTCCATCGACAAGCTGATCATTTCATTAAGGAAATGCATACAATGATTGCTCATTAAAATTTTCGAACAACCAAACCTCGTCAGCACTTACTCAAAGATGAAATTTTACACTGTTGCACTTGTACAGTCTTTCATAGGTTGCACCTCCACCCATCTACTTAAATACTCAATCGTTGTGATTATGTATCACGCACCCATATTCTTTCCTAGAGGCTGAATTGGTCCCCCAAATTCAATCACCCACTTCTAGAATGGTTGTAACAATATCTACAGATTTAGCGGCAACTCATCCCTCCACGATGGTCTACTAGTCCTTTGGCATGCATTGCATTCCATACAATACGCAATTGAATCCTTATGCAGTTGTGGCCACCACAACTCGATGGATAGAATCTTCTAAGTTATTTCTTTACCCACAATGTCCTCCCACGGATCCTCTATGAGCCTCAGCGACGATGTTGTTTCATTCAAATTATGCCACATAACATTGCAATATTTCATCTGATCCAATTTTATACAAGTGTCCTTTAATGAAAAAAAAATTGTCGCATGCACCAGCAATTCCTTCCTTTTTTGGCTAGTATATCCTTTTGGAGTTGTTTCCGTTGTCAGGAAGTGTATAATACCTTCAAAGTGACTATCCACAATGCACACCACAAAGAGCTATGCATCAGGTAGTCCTTCCTGCAAATTAGTAGGCTACTCTCTTGTTTTAATGTGCGACGGATGATCCGATCCGACATTCAATCATCCTGGTTTCACAATAACTTAAAAATGATATTCTTGAAATAGAAAAAACCATCTACAATATTCCCCCCCCCCCCCCCCAACATAGGCTTGTTTAGCAAGTACTTCAATGCAAAATGGTCTGTATACATCTTAAAGTGTCTGCCTAGAAGGTAGTGCTTGAACTTCTAGATCGTGTATACCATAGCCATAACTTTGCACTTTGTCATGGAATAATTCTTCTTAGCCTTATATAGCTTCCTACTTGTGAAGGCCATATGATGATCCAATTCTCCCCAACCAACCTATGTCAATACTTCTCCTAGTGTAATACATGATGCGTCCACATGCACATGAAATTCCTTCTTCCAATCCAGGAAGACGAGGATCAACACGATCACCATTTTTTCTTTTAGTGTGTCCAAGCTCCTCTCACATTATTCATTCGAGTAGAATGTAGCATCCTTTTTTAATAGTTTCTCCATCAGCACGGTAATCTGGGCATAGCTTTTGGTGAACTTTCTATAGTACCCTGTATGCCTCAACATTGTGCGCAACTATTTCACACTTCTTGATGCCTCCAAATTTATTATAACCATGAACCTTGTAGGGTTTACCATCAAGCCTTGTCTCCATACCACGCAACCCAGCAAGATCCCAAAAGGGACACAAAACAAACATTTCTTTAGATTTATTGTAATCTGATATCTCCGACATGTATCCAACACCAAGCACAGACTTTCTACATGGTGCTTTACGAGGCCAAACACTGTCCAATCATCAAAGTATACCTCCAGAAATTTGCGAATGAAATATTTGAATGTTGCAATGACTATGCATGAGAGTATCATCATCACGTTCTTTATCCTGAAAGGAATTATTGTATACTGGAAGCATCCCCATTCAGTTGCGAAGGTCGTCTTACTTCTATCCTCTGGCATGATCTTGATATAATGGTACCCTGAGAACCCATCAATAGACTAATATGCCTCCTGGTCACAAACAGTTGATCCAGGTGGATGTTGGTGGCCAACCATGTATCCCACTTGTACCCCCACAACTGTCTCTTTCAGTTTTTCAGTTTCTATAACTGTAGCACAATTTACTATTTTTAGCAGTTTTTCGGGTCCAAACTTCCAAAGCCATTTTGAGGCCCTAAATGACATTTTTTGGGAAAATTGGGAGTAACATGGGTCCATGGATTGATGTTTCTCTTCCCAAAGTTGTATTTCTCGGATAGATATTTCTAACGAGATATTGTGCATGTGAAATGGATATCGTATGCCAAAGTTATGACCCCAAGAAACTGATGTACCAATTTACCCAAACATAGCCCACAATTTGGCATTTCATCTTCTAGGGTTAGGTTTTTGGATGTTTAGGGTTTTCCATTGTTTCTCCAAAATAAATAGGCCTTTGAGCCTCATTCTAACAAGTTAAGAGGAATGTAGCTGCCACATCTCTTCTTAGAGATAAGCTACCATCTCCCTAGCTGGTTTATTTCCATTTCTATTTGTAAGCATACTCTAGTGTTTTATATTAATGAAATGAAGTATTATTTCCACTGCATCTCTATGTATTTGGGTATTTCAATATTTTTTTCATTCCTGTTTAATTCTGGATCAGTGATATCGGAGCGGTCTAATTTTTCTCTATTTTTCTTTGCATGTCCCCAGCGTGGTCACGATATAAGGAGTTAAGGCTTGAATTGGTCGAACATTTGCAAGACTAGCCTTACAAATCTCGACAACCTCCCATGGTGGATGAAAATAAAGATGAGGGGGTAGGAGATCCTATCAAAATCTTTCTCAACGAAGCCCTCGAGTGGCAAAGGAACGTGATGATGGAAAACTTTTCCCAGATCCTTCAGTGGCTACCTAGAGGTGATGTATTGACTTCCAGCAACAACTCTGGAAATGCCACACCCTTGAAGGTACAAGTTAATTTTGAAATCCCCATCTTCGAGGGTCAAATAGATGCAGATGTCGTAGATAAATGGTTAAATCTACTAGAAGGGTATTTTTCTATTCATGATTTTTTGAGTCGGGAAAATATTATTTTCACTCTTCTCAAAGTAGCCCCCCGCGTTAAACACTAGTGGGAAACCTATTGTGAGTAGAAGGATGAAAGTACAAACTCACTGTTCTTAGCCACACCCACTTGGAATGCATTCCAGGATGCCATCAAGAAGCAATACTACCCTGTCAAAAGCTAATAAGACAAGTACATAAAGTGGACCATGCTATGGTAGGGAAGGGACCAAGATGTGCCAGATTTCACAAACATTTTTCATAACCTTCGCACACATTTTGGTATCGAGGACTGTTGGGCAGTGGATCCTCCCATAACAGGTTTTTGGGGCTTGTAGCCCGAATTTTGGTCAATTGTAGTGTAAGACCATGCGAAGTGCAGGGGTAGAGCATGAGAGTCTAGGGTTGTCCACCATAAAATAATATAATTTAAAGTATGATATGTTAGCCTACCTATGGTCCGTAGACCATGGGAATGTATAAATAGAGTGAGGCTCTAAGTGTAGAAGTCAATTTTTTGATAGTCTGGATCTGAAGTAATATGGTTTTGGGATGAGGATTTTGTTCTATGTCTATATGTCCGAGTCTTGAGTTGTAGTAGTAAGAAGAGGCTCTGCAACTATGTGCACAAAGACCTGGTAGAGTCCGTAGCTATGTGCATGGACCCCTGCAGCTGAGTGCGCTAGGTGGAGTTGGGATTGTAACTGAACAATGGTTTGATTAAAGATAAGTTGATTATGAAATATTGTGTATCTACTCGTAGATCTATGCGTTTATTATTCTGTTATATTTTTATGCATCTCTTTACAATTTATGATTGTGTACACTTTTTATGAATGTTGAATGACTGATATGAACACTGGGCCCACAAAATTAAGTCAGATCTATAATAATAACACAGTAAGGACAAAGGACCTATAAAGCTACGTGAATATTAGATAGCTGCATGGAGTAGCACAAGCGTGCAAGATCGGTTTGCAAACTTCCCAGCATTAATCAAGTCATCCCTAGGGTGCGGAAACTTCGTTCCAATTTCCTCCCTAGACTATTGTCGAAAAGGCCGGTAGTTTCGAGACTTGTTTGGCTAAATCACTTATGAACCTGGGTCAGACCCCAACAAGCCAACAAGGACTCTGAGCTACATTTGGTACTCATATACCGTGGCTTCCTACACAGATACATCTAGGAAGAGATGGAGATCCTGAACATCTCCTCGCTCGGCACATCATATTGATACATTGTCAAAATCGAGCAGAAGTTCAAAAAAAAGAAGCGAGACTTTGGATCTGCAAATCCGAAGCAAGGGAAAGGCTTCCCAAAATCACAGAACCAATGAAAAAGCCAAGACACGGCAACCCAATACAACCCGTCGAAGCCACAAGAAAATAACAACACCACGAAGTTGAAAAAGGACACAGGAAAGTGGTGTGAGTTCCATGAGAGATCCACTCACACCACAAGTGACTGTTGGATCAAGCAGTCGCTGGTGGCCGAATTGAAGGCTTCCAAATTAGATGCATGTTCTGACCCTGAGTGAGAACCCGACAAAGGGAATGGTAAAGGGAAGCAGATCATTGATGCGGAGCCCAGCGCCACTGTTGCCACCGCCAAGATCAAGAAGAATGAGCCCGAAGATCCAGAGGAGGGGGAGCATATTTTCCACTCACAAATGTGGGTGAAGGTTTTGCCACTGTAATTCATTGTTGATAGCGGCAGCCAAAAGAACCTCATTTTAGCAGAGGTTGTGAAGTGGTTGGTCCTATCAACTACACCACACCTGCAACCATACAATATCAGGTGGCTTCACCAAGGACGAGATCTTTGAGTCTGCCAGCAATGTCGCCTTCCCTACAGCATCAAGCCCTTTACATATGAGGTATTGTGTGACGTTGCACCTCTTGATTTTTGTGATGTACTATTAGGCCAACCATACTTATGGAGGTTACATGATATGTATGAGTCAAGGCCTCACACTGTTATTATCACATTGGTTAATTCATTATACAGGATATCAGAGGTAGCCCCACCTACCGCCACCTCTTTGATCACTGCTAAGAAAGGCAACAAGCTCATCTCCTAGACTAGGAAATTCATTGTTTCTCTGGTTCACTCCTAAAGTAAGGGGAATATTGTAGCGAAATCCATGACCCACACGAAGGGTTCCTCCACGCAGCAGCAACAGTAGAGGGATACGGTCTTGAAATAACACAGGAACAACTTCTCCTCACCCACAGGGTCACCACACAAGTCTCAGGTGGGAAACAAAGTTTGGTTACATCTATAGAAAGAATGCCTTACCAAAACCTATCAGATGGTCCTTACACCATTAATAAGGATGTGAGAAATAATTCTTTGGATCAAAACATTCCCTCATTCCTTCTCTCGCACCAAGTGTTCAATGTGTACCACCCTCAACCATGCTTCCCACCATTACTGACGACATTAGAGATTGCAGAACAGCTCACCAGGGACCTAGCTTAGCAGAAGTTTCCTCATCTCATGGAGGAACTCAACGCAATGGGGAACATTGCTTCCCAAGGGGTGAGGAATGATCCAGGCGGATGTTGGTGACCACCCACCTTCCCACCTAGACCCCCACAACTATCTCTTAGAGTGTTTTAGTTTTCGTAATTGTAGCACAATTTACTATTTTTAGCAGTTTTTTGGTTCCTAAACTTTTGAAGCCGTTTTGAGGCCCTAAACAACGTTTCTTGGGAAAAATGGGAGCAAATTAGGACCATAGACGCATGTTGCTCTTCCCAAAGTTGTATTTCTAGAACATATCTTTCTAACAAGCTATTGTGTGCCTCAAACCGAGATCATATGCCAAAGTTACAACCCCGGGAAGTTGATGTACCAATTTACCCAAACAAGGCCCATAGTTTGGAATTTCATCTTCTAAGGTTAGGTGTTTGGATGTTTAGGGTTTTGCATTGTTTCTCAACAATAAATAGGCCTCTGAGCCTCATCGTAACACAGTCTAGATGCATGTAGCTACCACATCTCTTCTCAGAGATAAGCTACCATCACCCTAGTTGGTTTACTTCCATTTTTGTTTGTAAGCATATTTCAGTATTTTACATTAACGAAATGAAGTATTATTTCCACTACATCTCTGTGTGTATCAGTATTTCTGTATTTTGTTTCATTCCTATTTAAATCTGGATCAACATTATCCAACACCTCATCGGTGAATAGAGTTGGGAAATGATCATGCACACAAGCGTCATTCAACTTCCTAAGATCTACTTATATCCATATTTCATCCTTATGTTTCTTGTCTTAAACTACCATGGGGCTTACCCAATCAAACTCTTCTACTAGTTCAATGATGCCTACTGTAAGCATTTTATCCAACTCCAAGCAGACCCTTTCTTTATACCTCGGCCTGAGGTGGTTAGGCCTTTTCTTAACTGGCTTCGAGTCTTGTTTTAGAGTGATCTTTATGACACCCAACTCCCCTATTATCCCTTTTAGATTTGAAAACTTCTTAGGGAACAGATGCTGATATTTACGTAGAAATTTGGCAACCTTATCTACTGTTGTGTCACCCCAGTACTCCCCAATATTTGCAAACATCAGCTCTACCTTTGTGTCGGTGTTCACCTGTCTTGTTTTGAGTAGCGCGGTGATGTCTGGATTGTCTAGTTGCAGTCCTTCAACTTCGCTGTGACCTTCAGTCTCTAGAATATTAATCTTCCTCGAGTCTTCGTCCTCTTCTTCCACTGTCACATTATAGCACTATAGCATGTGGCTCGGCAAGGTAGTCTAATCATGTTGAATCAAATCTATAAGATCCTACAGTATCGTGAAGATCATTGCCTTGACCTCCTACAACACTTCATCAATATATTCAAGCCCATCCTCAAAGCTGAATGTCATAAAAAACCATTGGTGCAAAACATCCCATTCTTTGGTACCATGGCAGAGCCCTGTTTCCAAGTACCAATTCATCACTATAACATCCAAGGTGTGAAAAAACAAATGTACCCATTTTGACTGAGGCTTTGCTCCATACATTTTAGTCCATTTGGCCAAATGGTTGCACGGGTCATTCCTCCCAACATATTTTTTTGTTAGCCACACTTGCAAGTGACCAAACCGCACTCTCATCATTTTTCTGTACACATCCCAATCATCAAAATTGTCCTTGTGCATGCCCCACCATCTCACAAGCGTAGCACGTAGTGCCCAATCCAAGGCTTGGCAATGATGCCTCTCAGGAACTTCTCTTTCAAATGCATCCAAAAAGTGATCGACATCAGTTAAGCCATCATAGTAGGGTAGATTTCTTACCTTTGACGATACATAACGCAATGACTTGGTCATCATATTACAACATAGTGTAGATACTTCATGTAGTTGGTTCTTCGAGTGCTCCAATTTTTCATTTGAATCTAATATGGATGAAATTTTGTGGTCCCATGCAATATTCCCATCTGCTATCAGATTCACCCAATCCTATTTTTCGTGTCGTTATCTTGTAAATATGGTCCAAATCGTCACCACTTTCATAATCACGAATCGGTTCAGTATAGCATGGTCCTTCTGCAGGGTCTAAGGGCACCACTACGTAAAGTGAATTATTCTCAAATATCATCTTCTACTTCTTCAAATTGATTACCACATTCATGTCAGTGGGCCAATCGATCCCAAGTAGCACGGGGTACAGATTGTTGTCATCAACAATCATTATTACTTCAAAATCGACTAATGCACTCGCACCCTCAATATCAACTGTTACTCCCTAGAATCTTACAATGGGGATGATTTTCTCTTGATTTTCCATTCTTAACTGAATTGGAGACCACTATAGTGCAGGTCTCCCCATTCTTTCCCATGTCTTCTTTTGCAACACATTTGCGTCCAACCCAAATTCTAAAGTAACTTGACCCATCTCATATTCTCCTATCTCTGTAGTGAGCCTCATCTCGCACACCGTTCTTGCCTTATGCTTGCCAATTTTCCTAAATACACGTGGCTTGCTAGTCGTCTTTTCCTTCCCAGCACACCTATTGATCAACTCGTGCAGTCCCTTCACAGCATTTCTATCACACAACAGCCTCATGTAGGTTTCTAAGAAAGTGGTAGTCATGGATGGGTCCATTTCTTCAACCGGCTTCTCTTGACTTCCTGAAGTAGAGGCCTCAGTGAAGTCTTTCTTCCCTTCCATAAAATTTTGTCTTGCACATTCTAGATCAAAAACAGTCTCTTTTTATGGAGCTTTGTGAACCCACTCACCTTCTTCAGGATGCTTCCCCTTATCTTCACTAGTTGTCACTCCACTCCATAGCATAATGTTTACCTTAGGATCTTCCTCGTGAGGTTCGGCCCTCATCATCTGCAGGTTTTGAGTCGACTGCTGAGGCTGCGGCCCCCTTTTGTGTATCTTAGCTAATAATGTAGGGAATTCCTCTATCACGTGGTCAAATTGAGTACAATAGCGGCATGACACATGTGTTGGATTCAGGCATTCTCATGCATAGTCTCCTAGTACCCCATAGTTGTAACAAATGACCTGCCCTCGACCTCTACCAGGTCCTCCTCCACCTCGGCCTCATTCATGATCCTGATACTCACCTCACACTCCCCTAATGCCTTCGTCTGGATGACGGGTTTCTATCTAAACCCTATATGCAAGCGTTCTATCCATCATAATTCGTAACTATAGCAATTGCATTCATCATGACCCACCAATT
The DNA here is from genome assembly GCA_000404065.3 of Pinus taeda. NCBI lineage: Eukaryota > Viridiplantae > Streptophyta > Pinopsida > Pinales > Pinaceae > Pinus > Pinus taeda. Next base: position 122,594 of record APFE030186837.1, on the reverse strand, counting down.
GACAGAAGATACAGAAGAACTGTTGCAGTATTTGTATGAATTTCTACAGCAATTGGAAATTGTTTGTCGCATGTTTTCTAGCTACCTGACAGATAGCACACCATAGCACGGGCCCTGTACTTGTCCCTGCTGGAGCTTCCAGCCTTAGAGGCATTGGTTCCCATACTGTAACATAATTTGCAAAAACTTGACAACGATCTTTGTCATGCCCCTGGATTTTGCACTTCAGGCACCAAACTTCTTCACACACCTCAAGCCGATCTATTCTATATTTGTTCAGACTTTTCATTTCTAGGCAAAGGTTCTGCAACTGTGCATGAATCTGTTGAACCCCCAGATTAGCATCTTGCATCAGTCTCTCATGCAATATCATCATAATTTCCAGGGCTTCCACCTGGGTCCAGATATTTTGTTGTAATAGTGCAACCCTTAGATGAGGTAGGAGTGAAGACACAAATCATTCACGGTGTTATCCATCAGGCAGATTCATGTTAGCTTCATGGATTGTACACTTCAATCGTTGATCCATATCCCAGTGTGTCTCACCAGGCTTCATCATGATCTCTTTGAATCCCACAAATGATTGCACTCATACTTAACTCTATTGAATTCCTTATTCAATGCAGTCTGAATATCTCCCAACACAGACTTCGAGTTATCCCTGCAGTGTTGGGTTGTGTTATATCCTTTCCACATAGTTAACAGGGGGTTTGAGGGATACCCATAACCCCACTTTATGGGGTCCGGGGCAGCGCCTCGGAAAATTTTGGTTTTGGACACTATGTTAGGTTGGGCGGACCCACCTATGGTTTTGTGCATGATTTTCACACATGTTTTGGACGCGATGGTTTTCGGTCCATGGTATTGGATGCTTCGGCATGTATAAATATGTATTGTAACATTGAAAGGAACATAATGAAAAATCAAGCTGGTAGTCCGGTTTTTGGATCCAGTGGGAAATCTCTGTGTATATGTGTTTTATGTGTTATGCTCTCGCATTTTTATTTTTCTTGTGATTTAGACTTGGTATGCAGGTAATTTCTGTATGGGGTTAAAAACTACATTTCGTATCATAGCTATTTTGGCTTCAAGGGGATACCTTTGTTGCTGAGGGGTTTTGCTCGAGCCTGTGGTAGAGCGTGTTCAGTGGGAGATCTGCGAGATCGATTCTGGTGGTGAAAGAAGATGGCAAGCAGCATAAAGATAGAGATTGAGAATTTCAATGATCAGAGTTTTGAGTTGTGGAAACTCAAGATGGAGGATCTGTTGGTGGATAAAGATCAGTGGATCCGGTAGATCCGGGTGCTAAACCAACCGGGGTGACCGATGAAGAATGGAAGAAGTTGGATCGGAAGGCAAAGAGCACAATATGATTGTGTGTCTCAGATTCAGTATTGTTGAATGTATCAGGGGAAGCGATGGCGAAGGCTCTGTGGGACAAGTTAGGGAATTTGTACCAATCTAAGTCTCTGGTGAATAAACTGTTCCTGTGGAAAAAGCCGTATAACCTGAGGATGAAATATGGAGACTCAGTGACAGAGCATCTGAATGCGTTTAATACTGTGGTAAGTCAGTTATCATCTGTTGGTATTGAAATTTCAGATGAAGATAAGTGCTTCAATCTATTGTGTTCTCTACCAGATTCGTGGGATAGTCTAGTTATTGCAATAGGTAGCAATGCAACTGCTTTGCAGTTTGATAAAATAGTCTCAGCCTTGCTGACGGAGGAGATGAGATGGAAAAATATGGACAAACAAAATGGTGATGCCTTGTCTGTACGAGGACGGTCCCAGAACAGAAACAAAAATAAGTCATTGAGTGGGAGATCTAAATCTAGAGGGAGATCTAAATCTCCAGGAAAACCTATAAAGGTGGTGTGCTGGAAATGCGGAAAGGAAGGGCACTTCAAAAGGGAGTGAAAATCTAAAGCTCCTGATAAAGGAAAGTGATTCTGATGATGCTCCTTCTGCAGAGGCGAAAACCACCTCAGATGAAGGTGGGGATGTGTACTTGGCTTCTTCAAGTACACATGTAGATCATGAGGCATGGTTGATTGACTCAGGTGCTCCTTTCACTTCACTCCCCATAGAGAGTGGTTCTGCGAGTATGAGAAATACGATGGTGGTGATGTCTTCTTAGGAGATGATAGGAAGGCTAGAATCGTTGGTCGCGGAAAGTAAAGTTGAAGTTGCAAGGTGGAAGGGTTAGAACCCTTCCGGGTGTTCTGCATATTCCTG
>APFE030186837.1:0-82167 GCA_000404065.3 Pinus taeda | reverse complement strand
ATACTACTATCGAAGAACAAAGATCTATATTCATAAATAACATAGGACCAGATGTGTGTTAACCATACAAATGCATATATAATGAAACATACAAGAATATGGAGGAAACCTTGAATAGCTTTATTAAGATGAAAAGTAGCAAGAGGATTACAAACATATGTTCTGACCCAACATCATCCTCCAGCAAGAAAGCCTTTCTTCACCTAAAGTAAAGCTTATATCACCCAACACTATGAAATTACACCAGAAAACCAACAACACTTCTCTATGAGATACAAAATTCCAGCCTCTGGATCTATGTGATGAGGGATCCATATATAGATGATTGTAGGGAGGTGAGTCATCTTTCGGGTTCTTGATTAGTGTCCTCTCTCTGATAGTTCCTGCTTCCACTTGGAGAATGATGATCTCTTACTCATTCCTTGTCGAAAATAGACAGGCAAGTGTCAGAGGGGAAGCTTCTGGAAGATTCCATGATCTTCCACCTCGCAATTTGTCCCTGGCATCTGTCCATTCCCGACCATCGCACCCTACAGAGGAGCCATTTAGTATGCATCACACCTTGTACACTAGGAAGGTGATATGTATCGCACTCTCTGCATTGGGTTTTCAGTATGGTCTAGTTTTGACCATTTATGAGTAGTTTTTAGTGGATAACTTCCGGGAGATGATGTAATCAGTTGACCTTGTTCCTTTAGGCATTGAAGCAACACTTTTAAGGACTTAGGAGCCCTCAGTTTATGGACATTTATGATTGGGGTTGAAGTGCCGAAAAATGTCTATAATAGATGATTATTATTTTCCTCTCCTTTTACGCATGCAAATGAATTCATTGATGTTCTTTTAAAATGTAATTTAACACATCACGAAAGTAAAAGGTCTTATAAGGATCCTTCTTCACACACGAACCTGGATCAATAGTGGGTAATGTTAAATGGAGAACTCTTCCTAGGAAAAGTGAACAATAGTCATTTGAAGCCATAAACAGGTGGCCCAACCACCTAACTAGCTGACAGAGGCACAGTCGTAGTGCTCTAAGCAATTGAAAGGAGGTGCGAGACTATAAAATACTCTACCCGAGAGCTACGTGATGTTAGGACTATGCATAGTAGTGATTTTTCACAGGGTCCGCGATAGCACGAGGGTAGTTATGTTGTTGCGTAGGTCGACAGGAAAGTTACCATTGTAGTCACTATTCATGATGTGATGCTTGGTTTGAGACCAAATTGAGTGGGCGACATCAACATTGTACAATTGAGCCTACAAAACAATGAGGTAGTGGCACAGAACAGACAAATAGCGTAGGTGGTGGAGAAAGCTTGCTAGATGATCCCGGAGTTGGCTGTCGAAGTAGAAGAATTGGTGGAGGCACACATCTGGAAGTTAGTAGTAGGGGTGCATGACATGAGAGAGGAAATGGCTAGGGTTTAGCTAGAGTTGAACCTTCAGATAGCAGAAATGCAGTTGAAGGTGTAGCCTTCAACTCTGCCAGAGGTTAAGGAACAACGTGCCACCGCAATCACAACAGCAATAGCGGCAGTCAATGGTGCAGTGATAGACTACACAATGTTTCTCGAGCTGTCGTTCGAGGTCCTCACCACCCTGCAGGAGGACATGAACATACAACGCCTGGAGACAGAGGAATGTGAGCTGCAATAGAGATATGTCAAAGTAAAAGGGACCGCGCAGATGGTTGCCCTTACACGGAGTCTCGCAAGGATGTAGCAGGCTAAAGCACTCAAGGAGTAGGTGGATGTTTCTCAACATAAGGAAGCTATCTTGAAGGCATGCATACAGTCGTCGATTGATGAAGCGTACACCATTACAACTGCCATTGAAGCAAAGGTCACACAGTTGCAAGCAACACAGGAAATAATCCAGGGCAGCAGTTCAGTCACAATGATCCCTAAACGGTGCATCGAGGAAGTACAGTAGGTAGTCGATTAGTGCACTATCGAACTTGCAGCGATCCAGTCAAAGTGGGGAGGTCTTCACAAAAAGATTTCTGCACCAATAGATTGACTCAAGGTTGAGTCACGATGTTTGTGTTGGGGGTCTGTTGAGCGTAGGATCCCCCAAGGGATATTTTGGGGCTTAGAGCCCATATTTTGGTCAATTTTGTAATTTTGATTTAAAGACTTCGCATTTTGTGGGCACCGAGCGCATAGTTTGTTAAAGAGTCATAGGGTTCTCTTCCCTTAATTTTGTTTTTGTAATGTCAGATATAGAGATCTACCCATGGTCTATAGACCATGAGATTGTATAAATAGAGTGAGGCTCTAAGCAGTTTGAGAGCATAAAGGAATGGAAGAATAAATGATGTCTGTGACATAGATATGACGAGAAAAGTCTAGTTTTGGGTCATAAAGTAGGAGAAGGCTCTGTAGCTGAGTGCGCATAGGCCTAGTAATCTACAGCTGAGTGCGCAGATTGTTATAGCTGAGTGCATAGGGTGAGTTGAGTCTGTAACAGTTTGAGTTATTAATAAAGAGAAGTTTCCTATCATTTCTACATATTTATTACATGTTTTATGCATCTGTTGCATTAGATATAAATTGCACTTTTAATTCTTATATGATGCACGAATGTGTATAACTATTTTGATTAAGTGAACACAAGATAGAATAACTATTTATGCAAAGATAAGTAAGGTTTGTTAAGAAGATAAGTAAGATACACATTGTAGTTTGGGAAAATAGCGCAAGTCGCTGCCATAACAGCGAAAAGCTTCTCAGCCCCTAGTTAGGGTTGCGCGAAAGATGATTATAATATATCATGAATGTATTGAAGGTTAGAAGATTGCGTGAAATGACCTACGTGAAGGTAGTCAGAGTTGGACTAAACCAACATCACAGACATCTCAAGGGTGCAGAAACTTGGTTCCAACATCCCCCCATACTACTTCGGGTGAGACTTCATTTCGCGCTCTGTGGGCTGATGCCGAAAGGGCCAGTAGAATAGGGATTTGTTTGGCTACATAACTTTGAACCTGGGTTAGGCCCCCATAAACCAACATGCTTATAACTTCAACAGAGTGAGGTGAGTTCGTAACGTAACTCTGTGTCTAGGTTCTTGTACTATCAAAAGGGGAAGGTAAAAGTGAGCCTCTTAATGAGAGGGGAAGTCCCAATCCATGAAGAAACACATGCAAACAATAGGAAGGGTTTTTCGAGCATCCAATGGAAAAGTCCACAGTAGATTCGACAGTCATGAAAAACAAAACTCAAGGGAAATAACCCACATCGTCTGGCTGAATAGTCAAGATAGGGGTGACAGTTAATGTAAAGGAATACACAAAGATGGTCTCTCTAATGTCAAGCGGAGTAGTCCACATGGACGGGATAATAGTGATAAAAAATACAACACATATTCAGCAATATGAGTACTAAAATAACTGAAGTATTTCAAATATCTTAGTATAGGTTAAACAAACACACATGTGCTAACCTGAGACATGCTTCTAAATTAAGCAAAATATCCAAGACACATATGTACACCATACATCACTAGTCTCACTAGTGGGACATTGGAGCAACTCCTCGCTCCTCAAAGAACATATTATAAACACTCAACGCTATGTGGGAGGAGCCTAGATGAAAGTCCTTTGCTCAAAAAATGACGGGGGGTATATAGCCAAGGGGGTTTAACTAACCCTTGTGACTCTTCGACTTCTTTCATGACTGTTTGAATTCCTATGAATTTTTGACTTTACATGACTCGTCAATTTCATATGTGGGTCTCTTGGACTTCCACTTTACATTACATTAATTATAAAAAATATGGCCCATAGTAGTGATGTGGCCAAGATAACTCATGACACTGCTGGCATGTACTCATTAACTATGATGTCTATGTCAAGCTGCTTTTTTGTTGAGTAATGATATGCTCTCGGTGTAACATGTTTTCATCTTCGTATGGAAAAGCGTCCGGAGTCTTCGATGGTCTTGGTATTCCTTGATGATGTCTGTGTGATTTGAATGGAAAATGAAATCGGCCCATGGTATTCATCCACCCATTGTATTCATTCACCCATGGAATTTTCCCATGGTATTGTAAGTGGCATCCACCCATGGTATTTATCCACCCATGAAATTTACCCATGATATTGTAAGTGGCATCCATCCATGGTATTCATTCACCCATGGTATTGTAGGTGGCATTAACCCTTGGTATTCATTCTCCCATGGTATTTATCTGTGGAAATTGTGACCAAAAAAGGTTATAAGTAACAAGTCACATTTTGTAGAAGGACAAATTATCCAACAAAATGTAGTCTTTATATTTATTATATTTTTTAATAAAAAAAAAGTCTTTGTGTTTTGTTTATTGTGTATTCTCCTCTTTTCTTTTGGCATTTCAATTGTTAAGATTTTGGGGGCCTCCCTCAATATCGGGATCAGTGGAATTAGATTCAGTTTACAATTCCATGAGAATGAGGGTTTAATGCATATTTTAGTTTCAAATTTTTGCAACAATATTCAACAAACTTCAAGCATCTGCTACGACCTCCATAAATCATTTTCTTGCGCAAAATGTGAAAAAAAAAATCAATTTTTTTCAGTAATTTATTTGGGCAACAAGTTTGCAGATTAGATCTGAACTTTTTGGTGCAAAATGAAAAGAAAAAATAATGTATCAAGATTCTTTGTGAAAAAGTACCCAAATTCAAAAGAAAAGCAGCGAAATGAAAGTCTAGATGAGGGAGATATCGTTGATGTAAAATCAGTTATGTTGTAGAGAGTTTTCTAACGACAATTCGTGGATGACGACTCTCCTATCATTTTTTGCAGTGTCTTGTGAAAATTTTCCAAAACATGATTGTAGATCTAAGCTCCTCTCGAAACATCACCCAATTTCAAAAAAAATAAAATTGGTCGAATCGAAGTTCGGATGAGGGAGATATCCCTGATTTAAAATCAATTATTCTTTTAGAACTATTGTGACAGTGGGATAGTTGCAACACGAATCTGATTTTCCAGAGTGTCGAGATAGGTATTTCAATCACATGGGAAGATGCAGAATGGTTATTCTATTTCCAAAAACTAATAAATATTTTGAGTTATATTCACTAAGTCATGCCCATTTTAAATCTGGAGAGTGTCCCCTTAGGAGATGTGCTCTCTCACCCGACTTTAGTAGGCACTTGCTTCACATTCATCAATTTCAACATAGGAGCATCCATCTTGTGTTATTTGGAGATGTGCCCTCCCACCCCAGGCCATGTAGGCACCGGCTACTTCATCAACAATAAACATCACGATTATGGGTCAACCCCACAAAATCCTTGTCATAGAAGTCCATTTGCTAGGCCACACACTATTAGTATCACAATTAGTCACAAGCATTACAGGGTATCTCTATCCTTAGATCTTCATTTTTCATGGTTATGGATCATCCACAAACCCACATTTCATTGAAGTCCATTTTCTAGGCCACGAATTGTTAGTATCACAGTTGATCACAAGCATTACAGGGTATCTCTGTCCTCGGATCTTCGTTTGCCATGGTTATGTGTCCTCGATAACGCCACAATTTATTGAAGTCCATTTTATAGGCCGACACTGTCAATATCATAGTTGGTCACAAGAATTATAGGATATCTCTATTCTCGGATCTTCCTTCATCATGATTATGGGTTAACCACACAAAACCCTTCTCTTCAATGGCTCTTCATATTCAACAAAGGCTTCTAAGGAGGGAACTTCATGCAATGCAGACCATTTCTTCTTAAGGAGGGAAGAAATATCTGAATGGGAAATGGAATCCACCCATGGTATTCATACACTGGTAATATTCACTCACCCATGGAATTTACCCATGGTATTGTAAGTGTGGTGGCCTGGTTGCAGGAAATATAGACAACCTCTCAAATCTGACTACAATTTCTTAAACATTTGGTTGAATTCTTCTTTCTCTTTCTACAGGTGTATCAGTCATCTATTGTTAGCCTGACTGCTTCTTGGGTTTTACCTCTGATCACCACAACCTTGGTTATTGTCCACAATTAACAAATCAAGCCTTTGTTCCTATCAAAACTATAAATCTATAGGATTTACACAACACACTATCGGCAAGCTTTTAAAATGGGATTAATTCAATACACTATCGGCGCGTTTAAACATGAGAAAACTGCATTTTCACGTAAAATACACAACCCACGAAGATTTCATTCCAAAGGACAAAATATATTATCAACACTTTTCAACACTGTCATAGTTTTCAAATGGTCTTGGTGTAATTCCAAAGGAATTACACTATCGGTGCTTAATTTCCAAGACTTTTCATTAATAAAAAATAACACTATCAGTGCTTTAATAATCGGCCTTTCAGCAGCCTTTTTCACGATGCAATAATCAGAAATCGCTATCGGTGATTCCATAGTTACAAAGGCCTGGTTCCTCCTGCTCCGACTTTGGGATGCGATAACAAACACAGACCCGACAACTTATCCACTCCACTTTATGACATTTCGGGTCCGAGCTATCAGAGTTCAGTCCTCAACGACTCCAATGGTCTTCCACTCCACTTGTGGTTCTCTGATGCGATATTGGTTTGGACTCGATATGGGTATGAACCAAATCTAATAAGTTTTCAAGTCTCGTATTATGCTCCGGCTAAGGAAATTTAGTGATTTCTCTGTGTAAACAGAGTTTGGCCATGGAACTCTATAAAATGATTCAAGAAGCCTATGCTCACCGATATGAAGGGAAAACTCCCCAAAAAGGTCTAATATTAAGAGTGAATTGAAAATCAAAGGCTAAATCACCATTTATAAACTCAAAAAGTAATAGAACTGCACTAATATATGCATAAAATATGAATTTACATGGAACCATAAAATTAGATGAAGAGACAGAGGTTATTGCAGATGATAAAGCTTTCGGGCTCTCGTCCTTGAGAGTCCCATTATTTCTTATTTTTAAATAATAAATAAGCCCTCTCAGTCCTTATCCACACAAAAGCATTACTTTTACATAGAGTGATTTAAAGCCATAAAGCTACTACACCTTACCATAAAGTGACTATTACAACACAGTTTTATTCTTAATTCTATTTTTATCTTAAACTAGAAAAGCAAGAAACTTGCTAGCTTAAGGACCCCACTCCCTTGCCTGTAGATTTTTTTTCAATTTTTGGAATATGTTTTAAGATGTTTTCCCTGTAAGTTACATGCTCCTGCATCATACTCCTAAGGACAAAATTCTTCATGGGCTCCTATCCATGAGTTCATCTACAGAACTGCCCAGTTTCTGTAGCATGTCTTTTGTAACCCAAGTAGTTTCAGTGGTTGGCTATCCCTTCCATTTTACAAAATACTGGAAGTACTCTGATCCCCTTGTTTTCTTAAACACTTTCTTTTCCAAAATTCCTTCTGGCTGCAACTCCTTTGTTGTGGGTAATTGTTTTACCGAGTCAATCTCTTGGGTCTCTTGATCTTGTGTTGTATTATCTACAGTTTTACCTTCATATTGGTATAGGTTTGCAACATTAAAAATTGGTGATATCCCAACATCGGGGGGTAACTCAATTTCAAGGCATTTGCAAATAATTTCCTCAATACTTTGCATGGTCCAATTTTCTTGAAGTTCAATTTATTATACTCCCTCTTTGGAAACCTCTCCTTTTTGAGATGTGCCAAAACCAAATCCCCAACTTCAAAGTTCACCTCTCTTCTCCTCATATATGCTCTGGTTTTGTACTTGATGTTGCTATCCTGTAGCTGTCGTATCACTTGTTCATGTATTGCTTGGATTTCTGAAGCAAAATCTTCACCCTTTGCACTTCTCATCTTTTCTTTTCCCAAATTTCTTAATTCAGATTTTCCTCTTGGATGAATTCCATAAACAATATGGAATGGACTCTCTCCCGTACTCTTGTTAGGTGAGTCATTATATGCATACTCATCTTGTGCTAACACTTGATCCCATTTCTTTAGATGTTCTACAGTAAGGCTCCTAAAAAGAGTGCCTAAACTCTTGTTCACCACTTCAATGTGTCCATTAGTTTGTGGATGATAGGTAGAACTGGAATTTAATTTAGTTCCCAGCGTCTTCCATAGTGTCCTCCAGAAATTTCCAACAAATTTGTAATTCTTGCCTGAGACAATACTTTTGGGCAACCCATGTGATCTTACAATCTCCTTCAAAAACAAATTAGCAATGTGAGAAGCATCACTAGTTTTATAACATGGAATAAAGTGTGCCATTTTTGAAAAATTGTCCACTACAACAAAAATTGAATCATTACCTCTTTGAGTCTTTGGTAAGCCCAAAACAAAATCCATACTTACCATATCCCAAGGCCTATCTGGAATTGGTAATGGGATATACAAACCTATGTTTTGGCTTCTTCGCTTTGCATATTGAAAAACTTTGCAAGTTTTCACATACTTCTCCACTTCATATTTCATTTTTAGCTAGAAATAAAATCTATTCAACTGTTCAAAAGTCTTCGCTATGCCAAAATGTCCTGCAAGTCCTCCACTTTGTTATTCTTTGATTAAATTCTCCCTCATAGAAAAATTTGGTATGCACAGCTGATTTTTCTTAAATAATATCCCATCTTGTCAGAAGTAATCCAACCATTTACTCCTATCCACCAAAACAAGATTTCTACAAGCCTCAAATGCCTCTTTAGAATCCGAATTGGTCTCATATAGTTCCTTAAGAAAATCAAAACCCAACACTTGGATTTGACTCTCTTGAAACAACATATTTCTCCTACTTAAGGCATCTGCAACTTTATTTGATTGGCCATTTATTTGTTTCAAAACAAAAGGGAATCCTTGAACATATTCCACCCATTTGGCATGTTTCTGGCTGAGCTTTGGCTGCTGCATTATAAACTATAGTGCATGGTTATCTCAATAAAGGATGAATTGCTTTGACATTAGATAGTGCATTCATTTCTTCAATGACTACACAACTGTCTAAAACTCCTTATCATAAGAAGAATACTCCTTTTTGGAATCATTTAGCTTTTCATTAAAATAAGATATTGATCAGTCTTCCTAACTTAAAACACCTCCAATTGCTTCTCTGTTGACATCACACTTCACTTGAAAAGGTTTGTTAAAGCTAGGCAGAACCAAAATAGGCTTTTTAGTGTTTTTTTCCTTTAACATCTGAAAATTCTTTTCTGCTTCAGCAATCCATCTAAATGGTTACTTATCCCTCTTTATGGTCTCAATAGTAGGTGCATTAATCTTACTAAAATTATTGATGAATTTTCTACAAAAGCTAGCAAGACCATGAAAACTCCTTACCTCAAAAACACTCCTCGGTAAAGGCCACTCCACAATTGCCTTGATCTTCTTTGGATCCATCTTCAACCCTTCAGCAGAAATAACAAAAGCCAGGTACACTAGCTCTTCTTTCATGAATGAACACTTCTGCAAATTCAACAATAATTTTTCTTCCTGCAGCCTTTGTAAGACAGAATTCAGATGTCTCGTGTGCTCCTCCTTATACCCGCATTAAACTAATATATCGTCCAAATATACTATTACAAACTTACAAATTAACTCTTTAAGAACTTCATTCATGAGTCTCATAAATGTACTTGGTTCATTTGAAAACCCAAAAGGCATTACTCTCCACTCATACAGTTCCTCATTTGTCTTAAAAGTGGTTTTCCATGCATCCCCTTATGTTATTCTTATCTGATGATACCCACTTTTAAGATCTGGTTTTGAAAAGTACTTTGCTCCACTCAAGCAATCATTAAATCTTCAATTCTAGGCAAAGAAAATCTGTACATGATTGTGATTTTATTGATGGCTCTTGAATCTGTACACATTCTCTAGCCTCCATCTTTCTTTGGACTCAACACTCTTGGCACTGCACAAGGACTCAAGGTTTCTCTAATCAGCCCTTTGTCAAGCGATTCTTGCACCTGCTTCCTAACCTCTTCATTTTTTGTAGGAGTCATTTTGTAAGATTTTTTTTTTAGGTAGACTTGCTCCAGGTATCAAATATATATGATGGTTGATTCTTCTAATGGGAAGTACTTCATTAGGCAAATCATCAACAATAATATCACAATATTTCTCCAACATTTCTTGAATTTCAATGGGTAAGTCCGAAACTTTAGTATAAGTCATTATTACCTTGGGCTTGCAAATTACAACAAAATTTACCTCATTTCCTTCAATCTGCTTCAATTATTCCTTTCTTCCAAGTAATAGAGTTGTCGGATTAGTCTTATTTCCTGGTACATCTTCTTCTTGTAGAGGCAACAACGTATGACTGGCACCATCATTTCCAAACTTGTAGGTGTTTCTTTTTCCATCATGCATGGCTCCTCTATCATATGTCCAAGGTCTTCCAAGCAGTATGTGACACACATCCATTGGCATCACATCACAAAAAAATTTATCTTTATACTTGCCCACCTGAAATTCCACTTCACACTGTTCATTCACTAATAGTTGATGTCCCTTTTGTAACCATGATACCTTGTAAGGTGTTGGGTGTTTCATTGTCTTCAACTTAAAATTCTCCACCACTTCTGTAAAGACCAAATTATCAGTGTTTCCACTGTCAATGATCATCTAACATCATTTACCTTGGACTTTACACATTCTCTTGAATAAAGTCTTTCTTTTTGATGGTTCCACTATCTCATTTGCTGGCTTGAGCAAAACTTTATTAACTACTAAAGATTCTGCTCTCTCTGGTATATTTTCTTCTTCTATCACTACTTCTACTATTCTTTCTCCCTCAGCTTGAGAAACAATGGAATTCCTCTTATTTTTTTCTGCATTCTCTGGGCACTCAAAAGCTCTGTGTCCTAGCTTGTTACATTTGTAACTTCTTAATTCTCTGCCTCTTCCTCTGCCTCTTACATCACCTCCTGTGGGTGCATGTTGGGTTGAGTTGCTGCTAGCTCCATCTTCAAGTGTTGTAGATCTTCCTCTACCACCTTGACTTCCCCTTCCTCGGAAAGTACCTCTCCCTCTGGCAGACTGCTTCCTCATGAGTTTTTCTTCAGCTTTCAGTGTTATCTGATAAGATTCCTCTATTGTTTTAGGAAACAGTAGACTTATCTCGTCTTGAATGTCCATCTTGAGACCATTAATATATCTAGCCACCTTCTTATCTGTATCTTGGTCTTCTCCAGCTCTTATGCTTACCTTGTAGAATTCCTTTGTGTATTCTTTCACTCTCATAGACCTCTGTTTAAGATTCTGCATCTGTCTAAACAAGGTTTACTGATAATTACTTGGCAGAAACTTACCTCGTAGCTTTGCTACCATCCTACTCCAATTCTTGATTGATTGCTTGCGAAGTCTCTTCCTTTCTGCTTGCACACCCTCCTACCAAAGTGTTGCATGGCCTTTTAGATTGGTGACAAGAAACTTCACTTTCTTATAATCTTTTGTTTCTTTATAGTCAAAGAATTCATCCATGTCATTAATCCAGTCTATTCTAGATTCACTCATCCTTCATATATTGATACCTCGGTCTTTGTCCTAGCCGTGCATCTCAACACTAACTGAAAGAACCTCATCTCAGGAGTAACTGCTACAGCTTCGTCCTCTGCATCTTCAATCTCAAGTTCACTAACATCTCCATCATCTATATTTCTTCCTATGGCTAATGCATCTAATATAGCTTGCATCTATTGCACAACTTCCATCACTTCAGCATTTGCAATAGGCTGTCCTCTTCCCACACGTCCTAGTCCTCATGCAACTCTGAAATTTATAGTAACTTTCCTTCTCCTGCTTTTGAGATTTTATCCAATGTCAGCTGGCTGCTCTGATACCACTAATGGTGCCCTATTTGCACGCAATATAGACAACCTCTCAAATCTAACTACAATTTCTTCAATAGCTGGCTAAATTCTTCTTTCTCTTTCTACAGGTGTATAAGTCATCTATTATTAGCCTGACTGCTTCATGGGTTTTCTTTCCAACTACGCCAACCCTGGTTATTGTCCACAATTAACAAACCGAACCTCTGTTCCTATCGGAACTATAAATCCATAGGATTTACACAACACACTATCAATGGGCTTTTAAAATAGGATTAATGCAATACACTATCGACGTGTTTAAACATGAGAAAACTGCATTTTCACGCAAAATACACAACCCACAAAGATTTCATTCCAAAGGAACAAAATACACTATCAACGCTTTTCAACACTATCATGGTTTTCAAATGGTATTGGTGTAATTCCAAAGGAATTACACTATCGGCGCTTAATTTCCAAGACTTTGCATTAATCGAAAATAACACTATCGGTGCTTTAATAATCTTCCTTTCAACACCCTTTTTCCTGATGCGATAATCGGGAATCGCTATCGATGATTCCACAGTTCTAAAGGCCTGGCTCCTCCTGCTTCAAGTTTGTGATGCGATAACAAACGCAGACCCGACAACTTATCCACTCCACTTTATGGAATTTCGGGACCGAGCTATCGGACTTCAGACTTCGGCGATTACAATGGTCTTCCACTCCACTTGTGGTTCTACGACGTGATATTGGTTTGGACTAGATACGGGTATGAACCAAATCCAATAAATTTTCAGGTCTGGAATTATGCCCCTGCTAAAGAAATTTCGCGATTTCTCTGTGTAAACAGAGTTTGGCCACAGAACTCTATAAAATGATTTAAGAAGCCTTCTCTCGCCGATATGAAGAGAAAACTCCCCAACAGGGCTAATATTAAGATTTAATTGAAAAACAAAGGTTGAGTCACCATTTATAAGCTTAGAAAATAATAGAACCACACTGATATATGCATAAAATACCAATTTACATGGAACCATAAAATCAAATGAACAGATAGAGGTTTTTGCAGATAATAATGCTTCTAGGCTTTCTTCCCTGAGAGTCTCGTTCTTTCTTATTTATAAATAATAGATAAGCCCTCTCGGTCCTTATCCACAAAAAGCATGCCTTTTACATAGACTGATTTAAAGCCATCAAGCTACTACAACTTACCATAAAGTGACTATTACAACATGGTTTTATTCTTAATTCTATCTTTATCTTCAACTAGAAAAAAATGAAACTTTCTAGCTAAAGGACCCCGCTCCCTTCCCTATAATTTTTTTTGGATTTTTGGAATATATTTGAAGATTTCATCCCTCTAAGTCAAATGCTCTTGCATGAAAGTGAGATCCACCGATGGTACTCATCCACCAATGGTATTTATCCACCAATGGAATTTACCAATTATATTGCAAGTGGCATCCACCTATGCTATTTACCCGTAGTATTGTAAGTGGTATCAACCCTTGGTATTCATTCTCCCATGGCATTTATTTACTCATGGAATTTACCTATCATATTGTAAGTGACATCCACCCATGGTATTTACCCACCCATGGAGTTTACATATGGTATTGTGACCAAAAAAGGTTATAAGTAACAAGTCACATTTTCTAAAAGCATAGATTGTCCACCACAATGTAGTTTTTATAGTTATTATATGTTTTAATATAAAATGTTTATTTGTGGTTTTGTTATTTTGTATTCTCCTCTTTTCTTCTGACATTTCAATTTTTCATACCTTGGGGCCTCCCCCAAGATCTTAATCAATGGGTTTGTGTCACTTTCACTCTCTTGCTTGATGTGCTTTAAGTGCTCATTCAACCATGAGAAAGTCTTCTAGAATGCACCTCTTTTCCATCACCTTCATCGTCGCATCATGTTTTATCGATCTACTTGTTCTTGCAATCGCTCATGATGAGATGACATCAAATCCAAAAATCTCATAATCTACCATGATGCATATTTTTCGATTTCAGTGCACGTGATTGGGAGAGGGACAAGGCACTCAGATTTTTGGAGTACAACACATGCCAGGATGCAGTGCTACGGAGCACTGTCAGGGAAAATTGTGTAGATGTCACTGGGAGACATATTTTTGCAATTTAGGACAATAGTGATAGTTGCAGGGAAAGACATAGTTGGGAGGCATACTATGCAATTTCTGGTTGGAAGCTCAGGCAGGGTGTTGACAAGCTACTCAGCCACTCTGTACAGTTTTTTAGGTGAGCACTAGGCAGGTCACTTAGGTGGAATCTGCACAATTTATTTGGGGATGAAAGTGCAGGCAACAGGAGGCACTAGCAGAGTAATCTCTGCAGTTTTCCAGAGTAGAACAAAGTCGGGCTATGGGAGTTGCTGGTCAAAACTCCACAATCCTAAGAGAGAGTTTGGGCCCGGACAGTTCTACGCAGTTTTTGAGCTGGTTGCAGAGTAGGGAATAAGGGTTGGATAGAATAGCTTTGTGCAATTCCTGAATTGCTTGCAGAGCAAGGAAGAAAGGCTACGAGGACATGCCATTTTTGCGCAATTCCTAGGTTGGTTATGGAGCGATGAAGAAGAGCAGGACAAGACAGCTCTGCACAATTTTTGAGTTGGTTGCAGAGTAAGGAGGATGGGCAGGGCATGATAACTCTTTGAAATTTTGGAGCTTAGTATAGCCGAGGGTCAAAACCTAAGTTCTTTCTCTGGTTGACCAACGGGAGGCATGATGGAAGGTCTTGCGGGAAGCGCGAAGTGGATTGGATTCGGGGACAACTTCTTCAATCAACTAGCTCATTTCCATAATTGTGCAGAGTAGGTTGCCCAGAGGAAACTCTCAAGCTCTGCATAGTTCTTGGCAGCGGTATAAGGTCACTCAGATCGAGTCTTGTTGATGGAAGGTTGTTCGATCAATAGATTTTTAGGAAAGTTGACTAATTGTGAAAAAAAGTGTACTCATGCAGGCATGACAATGTGATCACACACTTAGCACAACTCGACAAAAGACACCTCAAACCAACAAGACAACATGTGTTCAATGAGACTGACTCGAAAGTTGAGAGCGACAAGTGCGACAATTGAAATATGTCTTCGAACGACCGTAACAATACTTGTGCGACAATGTTTACAACTTACTATGTGAGTGCGACCAATGTCGACATATCAAAAACAACTCATACACTTAAAGATAGACCTTCAAAATGCCAGAACAAACTCGCAAGCATGACATAACGATCAACATGCTAAAACACTACCGGTGATTAATCAAGTGAAGAGTGTGTGAAAACTCAACAAGAGCTGATGGGATGAGCCCGAGTGTTTGGAACCTTAATGTAAAAACCAAATAAGACTTCAAAATTTGGATGCAGAAAAAAAATTTGGAAAGTGTTACAGCCACAACAGAGTTCCAAATATCACTAGAATATGTAATTAAGATAAAAACGACTAAAAAAATTACCGCACTCTAGTCCATAAAATTTTAAAATATTCCAAAAATTTATAATCAACATACGAATAACTAAAACAATATACATTTAAAAAAAAACTAACATTTTTGTCATTAATTTAATTTTATAAATTATCATGTAATCCGTATTAATTTAATTTTATAAATTATCATGTAATCCGTACATATTTTTTTACAGACTCAAGGTAGATTCTATACAATAGCTTTTGAAGTTAAACTTTATGGTAATATCCATCATCCCTCTCATACTTGCATCTCAAGCCAAGCTGTGTGATCCGAGTAGACATACCAGGCATTGTACAAAAAATATCCCGTCGATTTCGGCTTCCCGGTAGGAAAGATCGAATAATAGTTCCAATCCACTGAAAATTTCTTCTTTGGAATAAATTGAGGCCAGCATATCATTGACCGAAATTTTTGTTGCGAGAAAGAGAAAAGTAGCCGTTTAAAATAAATTGAGGCCAGTATATCATTGACCCTAATTTTTGTTGCGAGAAAGACATAAATAGCCGGCAGAGCACAGCGAAAAGATGCATTGAAAAGTCTATCCTGACCTACACATATAAATTTGAACAGTCTCGTCCCTCTCTCGTGAAGCTAGGACTCTAAAGAGAGGTAAGGTTCCAAGTCCTCTGCATTTAGATAAAATGATAATTAAATTTCAACTTTCTGTGTTGTAATTTTTTATTTGTTTAGGTTTATATCAAAGTTTTTATGGCTTTTGATGATGATAATGGGTGGTTAAAGTCTTTTGACATCAAACTTTGTTCTATAAAACATAAAGAAATAAAGAAATGAATTATTTAGTTTGATTTAAAATTTTAATTTTATACTCAAAAAGCTTGGAGAGAAGCTAACTATAATTTTGACATGGTAACCAATTATTTAGTTTCATTTAATATTTTATTCTTGTACTCAAAAAATTTCGAGAGAAGCTTCTTGAGCTCATTATAACTTTGACATCATGAAAAGCTCGGAAAATCAGTATTACAACAACGATTATAAAACTAAGAATTGATGTGGTTGTATCAAAAACACTCTAAAAAAATAATTTACAATATTATTTGAAAAATATATATATTCTGTTTATTATTATTTAATAATAATAATGATTTATTTAAAATAAAAATTTAACATATTTCAGTGCAATTCCATTTAAACAAACTATTTAATAATTTCATATTTTTCCATCAAACCATTTCTTTTTATGTCATAATTTCAAATATAAATAAAATAACCGACCATGTTAGTATTGCATTTATATGATTGTGTCTCGTAATTATTTTATTTTATTTATCTATGATTTCTTTTTATGTCATAATTTAAATTATATTATTTTACTTATCATGATTATGATTACCAGAATTTGTTTGTATGGTTATATTTGTAAAATTATATACATTATGCAATATGTTTTGTAATTTCATTTTCCTGAGGTTTACGTGATATGTTAAAATAGATTATAAATTTAAAATTATTTATTAGTACCTTATATTATTAATTAATTTTAACTATTTTCCTCACACAGAATAGAATTATTCATCAAATCTATATCTTATTTCATTGATGATATCTGAGAACAGATGGGAATTTGTAAGCTTTCCCTAGAAAATACAAACAATATCATTGTTATCTTTGTCTTCTAAATATGTGATAAGTTGATTGTCGTAAGAAGCTGTAACAGAGAAGTGATTTACTCCTCAAATATACAAGGGTTCATTAATTTTCAAATCATTTTGTTGTGTGTCAAACATTTAAAGAAATGAAAATGTATGTGTAATAGTTTGTAAATTCTTATTCAAAGAAAACCAAGGTCAAATGGAATAACATTATAAAAAAAATTCCAATTTTATTTTAAGAGAAATTTCGAGGGCACAATGGGCCGGTGTAACAATTGAATAATGTTCACTCACTTCTACGAAATTAAAATATTATTTATTTTATTTTAAATGTAATAATATATATTTAATAATAATATATTTATTTATTTATTAAATATTATATGAATTGAAATATTATATCTTTAATATATTTAATGTTGAATATTTCAATTTATAAGTGATGTAATGAATTGAAATGTATGTCTAATAGTTTTATAAATTCTTACTCAAATAAACACGAGGCCAGAGTGAATAACATTATTAAAAAAAACTTCCCAACGCTATTTTATGAAAATGTTCTTAGAGCATGTACAAGTTTATGCTTTACGCATTCTTTCGAGAACACACTTAGTAGCTGTAACAATTAAATAACGTTACTCACTATGAAATAAAAAGATTGGATTTATTTTAAAGGTAAATAATATATATTTTATAATAATTTATTCATTAAATATTATATGAATTGAAATTATATTATGAGATTTATATATTTAAGTGTATATTTTATTTATAGGTTTTTATTAATTTTTAGGATATGGTATTGATTTAATTTTTAAGAATATTTTTTTTTCTCAGTAAAGACTAATCTACTTATATTAAGAAAACTGTAAAAATATATACAAAGAGGTTTGAACCTCTGAGAGTGTCATAGCAGCTCTCTATCAGAAAAACTTTACAAAACTGTCTGTTCCACTTGCTATGAGGGACGTTATACATTTTATAACAAGCTAGAGCAGACTTATAAGAAATTAGTAAAAGATATTGATCAGTCTTCCTAACTTAAAACACCTCCAATTGCTTCTCTGCTGACATCACACTTCACTTGAAAAGGTTTATTAAAGTTAGGCAGAACCAAAATAGGCTTTTCAGTGCTTTTTTCCTTTAACAACTGAAAATTCTTTTCTTCTTCAGCAATCCATCTAAATGGTTATTTATCCCTCTTTATGGTCTCAATAGTAGGTGCATTAATCTTACTAAAATTATTGATAAATTTTATACAAAAGCTAGCAAGACCATGAAAACTCCTTACCTCAAAAACACTCCTCGATAAAGGTCACTCCACAATTGCCTTGATCTTCTTTGGATCCATCTTCAACCCTTCAGCAGAAATAACAAAAGCCAAGTACACTAGCTCTTCTTTCATGAATGAACACTTCTTCAAATTCAACAATAATTTTGCTGCCTGCAGCCTTTGTAAGACAGAATTCAGATGTCTCGTGTTCTCCTCCTTAGACCCGCATTAAACTAATATATCGTCCAAATATAGTATTACAAACTTACCAATTAACTCTTTAAGAACTGCATTCATGAGTCTCATAAATGTACTTGGTTCATTTGAAAACCCAAAAGGCATTACTCTCCACTCATACAGTTCCTCATTTGTCTTAAAAGTGGTTTTCCACACATCCCCTTATGTTATTCTTATCTGATGATACCCACTTTTAAGATCTGGTTTTGAAAAATACTTTGCTCCACTCAAGCAATCATTAAATCTTCAATTCTAGGCAAAGAAAATCTGTACATGATTTTGATTTTATTGATGGCTCTTGAATCTGTACACATTCTCTAGCCTCCATCTTTCTTTGGACTCAACACTCTTGGCACTGCAAAAGGACTCAAGCTTTCTCTAATCAGCCCTTTGTCAAGCGATTCTTGCACCTGCTTCCTAACCTCTTCATTTTTTGTAGGAGTCATTTTGTAAGATTTTTCTTTTAGGTAGACTTGCTCGAGGTATCAAATCTATATGATGGTTGATTCTTCTAATGGGAAGTACTTCATTAGGCAAATCATCAACAATAATATCACAATATTTCTCCAACATTTCTTGAATTTCAATGGGTAAGTCCGAAACTTTAGTATAAGTCATTATTACCTTGGGCTTGCAAATTACACTAAAATTTACCTCATTTCCTTCAATCTGCTTCAATTATTCCTTTCCTCCAAGTAATGGAGTTGTCGGATTAGTCTTCTTTCCTGGTACATCTTCTTCTTGTAGAGGCAACAACGTATGACTGGCACCATCATTTCCAAACTTGTAGGTGTTTCTTTTTCCATCATGCATGGCTCCTCTATCATATTTCCAAGGTCTTCCAAGCAGTATGTGACACACATCCATTGGCATCACATCACAAAAAAATTTATCTTTATACTTGCCCACCTGAAATTCCACTTCACACTGTTCATTCACTAATAGTTGATGTCCCTTTTGTAACCATGATACCTTGTAAGGTGTTGGATGTTTCATTGTCTTCAACTTAAAATTCTCCACCACTTCTGTAAAGACCAAATTATCAGTGTTTCCACTGTCAATGATCATCTAACATCATTTACCTTGGACTTTACACATTCTCTTGAATAAAGTCTTTCTTTTTGATGGTTCCACTATCTCATTTGCTGGCTTGAGCAAAACTTTATTAACTACTAAAGATTCTGCTCTCTCTGGTATATTTTCTTCTTCTATCACTGCTGCTACTATTCTTTCTCCCTCAGCTTGAGCAACAATGGAATTCCTCTTATTTTTTTCTGCATTCTCTGGGCACTCAAAAGCTCTGTGTCCTAGCTTGTTACATTTGTAACATCTTAATTCTCTGCCTCTTCCTCTGCCTCTTACATCACCTCCTGTGGGTGCATGTTGGGTTGAGCTGCTGCTAGCTCCATCTTCAAGTGTTGTAGATCTTCCTCTACCACCTTTACTTCCCCTTCCTCGGAAAGTACCTCTCCCTCTGGCAGATTGCTTCCTCATGAGTTTTTCTTCAGCTTTCAGTGTTATCTGATAAGATTCCTCTATTGTTTTAGGAGACAGTAGACTTATCTCGTCTTGAATGTCCATCTTGAGACCATTCATATATCTAGCCACCTTCTCATCTGTATCTTGGTCTTCTCCAGCTCTTATGCTTACCTTGTAGAATTCCTTTGTGTATTCTTTCACTATCATAGACCTCTGTTTAAGATTCTACATCTGTCTAAACAAGGTTTACTGATAATTACTTGGCAGAAACTTACCTCGTAGCTTTGCTACCATCCTACTCCAATTCTTGATTGATTTCTTGCGAAGTCTCTTCCTTTCTGCTTGCACACCCTCCCACCAAAGTGTTGCATGGCCTTTTAGCTTGGTGACAAGAAACTTCACTTTCTTATAATCTTTTGTTTCTTTATAGTCAAAGAATTTATCCATGTCATTAATCCAGTCTATTCTAGATTCACTCATCCTTCATATATTGATACCTCGGTCTTTGGCCTAGCCATGCATCTCAACACTAACTGAAAGAACCTCATCTCAGGAGTAACTGCTACAGTTTCCTCCTCTACATCTTCAATCTCAAGTTCACTAACATCTCCATCATCTATATTTCTTCCTATGGCTAATGCATCTATTCTAGCTTGCATCTATTTTACAACTTCCATCACTTCAGCATTTGCAATAGGCTGTCCTCTTCCAACACATCCTAGTCCTCATGCAACTCTGAAATTCATAGTAACTTTCCTTCTCCTGCTTTTGAGATTTTATCCAATGTCAGCTGGCTGCTCTGATACCACTAATGGTGCCCTATTTGCACGCAATATAGACAACCTCTCAAATCTAACTACAATTTCTTCAATAGCTGGCTAAATTCTTCTTTCTCTTTCTACAGGTGTATAAGTCATCTATTATTAGCCTGACTGCTTCATGGGTTTTCTTTCCAACTACCCCAACCCTGGTTATTGTCGACAATTAACAAACCAAACCTCTGTTCCTATCGGAACTACAAATCCATAGGATTTACACAACACAATATCAATGGGCTTTTAAAATGGGATTAATGCAATACACTATCGACGTGTTTAAACATGAGAAAACTACATTTTCACGCAAAATACACAACCCACAAAGATTTCATTCCAAAGGAACAAAATACACTATCAACGCTTTTCAACACTATCATGGTTTTCAAATGGTATTGGTGTAATTCCAAAGGAATTACACTATCGGCGCTTAATTTCCAAGACTTTGCATTAATCGAAAATAACACTATTGGTGCTTTAATAATCTGCCTTTCAACACCCTTTTTCCTGATGCAATAATCGGGAATTTCTATCGATGATTCCACAGTTCTAAAGGCCTAGCTCCTCCTGCTTCAAGTTTGTGATGCGATAACAAACGCAGACCCGACAACTTATCCACTCCACTTTATGGAATTTCGGGTCCGAGCTATCGGAGTTCAGACTTCGGCGATTACAATGGTCTTCCACTCCACTTGTGGTTCTGCGACGTGATATTGGTTTGGACTAGATACGGGTATGAACCAAATCCAATAAATTTTCAGGTCTGGAATTATGCCCCTGCTAAAGAAATTTCGAGATTTCTCTGTGTAAACAGAGTTTGGCCACATAACTCTATAAAATGATTTAAGAAGCCTTCGCTCGCCGATATGAAGATAAAACTCCCCAACAGGTCTAATATTAAGAGTTAATTGGAAAATAAAGGTTGAATCACCATTTATAAGCTCAGAAAATAATAGAACCACACTGATATATGCATAAAATACCAATTTACATGGAACCATAAAACCAAAAGAACAGATAGAGGTTTTTGCAGATAATAATGCTTCTAGGCTTTCTTCCCTGAGAGTCTCGTTCTTTCTTATTTATAAATAATAGATAAGCCCTCTCGGTCCTTATCCACACAAAGCATGCCTTTTACATAGACTGATTTAAAGCCATCAAGCTACTACAACTTACCATAAAGTGACTATTACAACATGGTTTTATTCTTAATTCTATCTTTATCTTAAACTAGAAAAAAATGAAACTTGCTAGCTAAAGGACCCCGCTCCCTTCCCTATAGATTTTTTTGGATTTTTGGAATATATTTGAAGATTTTATCCGTCTAAGTCAAATGCTCTTGCATCAAAGTGAGATCCACCGATGGTACTCATCCACCAATGGTATTTATCCACCAATGGAATTTACCAATTATATTGCAAGTGGCATCCA
Organism: Pinus taeda; assembly: GCA_000404065.3. NCBI lineage: Eukaryota > Viridiplantae > Streptophyta > Pinopsida > Pinales > Pinaceae > Pinus > Pinus taeda. The sequence continues at coordinate 60,081 of APFE030186837.1, read as the reverse complement.
CCTATGCTATTTACCCGTAGTATTGTAAGTGGTATCAACCCTTGGTATTCATTCTCCCATGGCATTTATTTACTCATGGAATTTACCTTTGTAAGTGACATCCACCCATGGTATTTACCCACCCATGGAGTTTACATATGGTATTGTGACCAAAAAAGGTTATAAGTAACAAGTCACATTTTGTAAAAGCATAGATTGTCCACCACAATGTAGTTTTTATAGTTATTATATGTTTTAATAAAAAATGTTTATTTGTGGTTTTGTTATTTTGTATTCTCCTCTTTTCTTCTGACATTTCAATTTTTCATACCTTCTCCCCCAAGATCTTAATCAATGGGTTTGTGTCACTTTCACTCTCTTGCTTGATGTGCTTTAAGTGCTCATTCAACCATGAGAAAGTCTTCTAGAATGCACCTCTTTTCCATCACCTTCATCGTCGCATCATGTTTTATCGATCTACATGTTCCTGCAATCGCTCATGATGAGATGACATCAAATCCAAAAATCTCATAATCTACCATGATGCATCTTTTTCCATTTCAGTGCACGTGATTGGGAGAGGGACAAGGCACTCAGATTTCTGGAGTACAACACATGCCAGGATGCGGTGCTACGAAGCACTGCTAGGGAAAATTGTGTAGATGTCACTGGAAGACATATTTTTGCGATTTAGGACAATAGTGATAGTTGCAGGGAAAGACATAGTTGGGAGGCATACTATGCAATTTCTGGTTGGAAGCTCAGGCAGGGTGTTGACAAGCTACTCAGCCAATCTGTACAGTTTTTCAGGTGAGCACTAGGCAGGTCACTTAGGTGGAATCTGCGCAATTTAATTGGGGATGAAAGTGCAGGCAACAGGAGGCACTAGCAGAGTAATCTCTGCAGTTTTCCAGAGTAGCACAAAGTCGGGCTATGGGAGTTGCTGGTCAAAACTCCACAATCCTAAGAGAGAGTTTGGGCCCGGACAGTTCTACGTAGTTGTTGAGCTGGTTGCAGAGTAGGGAATAAGGGTTGGACAGAATAGCTTTGTGCAATTCCTGAATTTCTTACAGAGCAAGGAAGAAAGGCTGCCAGGACATGCCATTTTTGCGCAATTCCTAGGTTGGTTATGGAGCGGTGAAGAAGAGCAGGATAAGACAGCTCTGCATAGTTTTTGAGTTGGTTGCAGAGTAAGGAGGATGGGCAGGGCATGATAACTCTTTGAAATTTTGGAGCTCAGTATAGCCAAGGGTCAAAACCTAAGTTCTTTCTCTGGTTGACCAACGGGAGGCATGATGGAAGGTCTTGCGGGAAGCGCAAAGTGGATTGGATTCTGGGACAACTTCTTCAATCAACTAGCTCATTTCCAGAATTGTGTAGAGTAGGTTGCCCAGAGGAAACTCTCAAGCTCTGCATAGTTCTGGGCAGCGGTATAAGGTCACTGAGATCGAGTCTTGTTGATGGAAGGTTGTTCGATCGATAGATTTTTAGGAAAGTTGACTAATTGTGAAAAAAAGTGTACTCATGCAGGCATGACAATGTGATCACACACTTAGCACGACTCGACAAAAGACACCTCAAACCAACAAGACAACATGTGTTCAATGAGACTGACTCGAAAGTTGAGAGCGACAAGTGCGACAATTGAAATATGTCTTCGAACGACCGTAACAACACTTGTGCGACAATGTTTACAACTTACTATGTGAGTGCGACCAATGTCGACATATCAAAAACAACTCATACACTTAAAGATAGACCTTCAAAATGCCAGAACAAACTCGCAAGCATGACATAACGATCAACATGCTACAACACTACCGGTGATTAATCAAGTGAAGAGTGTGTGAAAACTCAACAAGAGCTGATGGGATGAGCCCGAGTGTTTGGAACCTTAATGTAAAAACCAAATAAGACTTCAGAATTTGGATGCAGAAAAAAAATTTGAGTGTTGCAGCCACAGCAGAGTTCCAAATATCACTAGAATATGTAATTAAGATAAAAACGACTAAAAAAATTACCGCACTCTAGTCAATAAAATTTTAAAATATTCCAAAAATTTATAATCAACATATGAATAACTAAAACAATATACATTTAAAAAAAAACTAACATTTTTGTCATTAATTTAATTTTATAAATTATCATGTAATCCGTATTAATTTAATTTTATAAATTATCATGTAATCCGTACATATTTTTTTACAGACTCAAGGTAGATTCTGTACAATAGCTTTTGAAGTTAAACTTTATGGTAATATCCATCATCCCTCTCATACTTGCATCTCAAGCCAAGCTGTGTGATCCGAGTAGACATACCAGGCATTGTACAAAAAAATATCCCGTCGATTTCGGCTTCCCGGTAGGAAAGATCGAATAATAGTTCCAATCCACTGAAAATTTCTTCTTTGGAATAAATTGAGGCCAGCATATCATTGACCGAAATTTTTGTTGGGAGAAAGAGAAAAGTAGCCGTTTAGAATAAATTGAGGCCAGTATATCATTGACCCTAATTTTTGTTGCGAGAAAGACATAAATAGCCGGCAGAGCACAGCGAAAAGATGCATTGAAAAGTCTATCCTGACTTACACATATAAATTTGAACAGTCTCGTCCCTCTCTCGTGAAGCTAGGACTCTAAAGAGAGGTAAGGTTCCAAGTCCTCTGCATTTTGATAAAATGATAATTAAATTTCAACTTTCTGTGTTGTAATTTTTTATTTGTTTAGGTTTATATCAAAGTTTTTATGGCTTTTGATGATGATAATGGGTGGTTAAAGTCTTTTGACATCAAATTTTGTTCTATAAAACATAAAGAAATAAAGAAATGAATTATTTAGTTTGATTTAAAATTTTAATTTTATACTCAAAAAGCTTGGAGAGAAGCTAACTATACTTTTGACATGGTAACCAATTATTTAGTTTCATTTAATATTTTATTCTTGTATTCAAAAAATTTGGAGAGAAGCTTCTGAAGCTCATTATAACTTTGACATCATGAAAAGCTCGGAAAATCAGTATTACAACAAAGATTATAAAACTAAGAATTGATGTGGTTGTATCAAAAGCACTCTAAAAAAATAATTTACAATATTATTTGAAAAAATATATATCTGTTTTTTTATTTTTTAATAATAATAAGATTATTTAAAATAAAAATTAACATAATTTAGGTCGCAATTCCATTTAAACAAACTATTTAATAATTTCATATTTTTCCATCAAACCATTTCTTTTTATGTCATAATTTCAAATATAAATAAAATAACCGACCATGTTAGTATTGCATTTATATGATTGTGTCTCGTAATTATTTTATTTTATTTATCTATGATTTCTTTTTATGTCATAATTTAAATTATATTATTTTACTTATCATGATTATGATTACCAGAATTTGTTTGTATGGTTATATTTGTAAAATTATATACATTATGCAATATGTTTTGTAATTTCATTTTCCTGAGGTTTACGTGATATGTTAAAATAGATTATAAATTTAAAATTATTTATTAGTACCTTATATTATTAATTAATTTTAACTATTTTCCTCACACAGAATAGAATTATTCATCAAATCTATATCTTATTTCATTGATGATATCTGAGAACAGATGGGAATTTGTAAGCTTTCCCTAGAAAATACAAACAATATCATTGTTATCTTTGTCTTCTAAATATGTGATAAGTTGATTGTCGTAAGAAGCTGTAACACAGAAGTGATTTACTCCTCAAATATACAAGGGTTCATTAATTTTCAAATCATTTTGTTGTGTGTCAAACATTTAAAGAAATGAAAATGTATGTGTAATAGTTTGTAAATTCTTATTCAAAGAAAACCAAGGTCAAATGGAATAACATTATAAAAAAAAATCCAAATTTATTTTAAGAGAAATTTCGAGGGCACAATGGGCAGGTGTAACAATTGAATAATGTTCACTCACTTCTACGAAATTAAAATATTATTTTATTTATTTTAAATGTAAATAATATATATAATAAATAATATATTTTTATTTATTAAATATTATATGAATTGAAATATTATATCTTTAATATATTTAATGTTGAATATTTCAATTTATAAGTGATGTAATGAATTGAAATGTATGTCTAATAGTTTTATAAATTCTTACTCAAATAAACACGAGGCCAGAGTGAATAACATTATTAAAAAAAACTTCCCAACGCTATTTTATGAAAATGTTCTTAGAGCATGTACAAGTTTATGCTTTACGCATTCTTTCGAGAACACACTTAGTAGCTGTAACAATTAAATAACGTTACTCACTATGAAATAAAAAGATTGGATTTATTTTAAAGGTAAATAATATATATTTTATAATAAATTTATTCATTAATTTTATTTGAAATTGATTTATTATGAGATTTATAATATTTAAGTGTATATTTTATTTATAGGTTTTTATTAATTTTTAGGATATGGTATTGATTTAATTTTTAAGAATATTTTTTTTTCTCAGTAAAGACTAATCTACTTATATTAAGAAAACTGTAAAAATATATACAAAGAGGTTTGAACTTCTGAGAGTGTCATAGCAGTTCTCTATCATAAAAACTTTACAAAACTATCTGTTCCACTTGCTATGAGGAACGTTATACATTTTATAACAAGCTAGAGCAGACTTATAAGAAATTAGTAAAAGATATTACAGGCCTGAAAAAGTTTCTGGGTGCCTGAGTGTAACAAGGAAGACCTGCCCGATTGCTGGGCATTAACAAAAAGACCAAAAAAAAATTTGTTGGCTCGCCGCTCGCTGGCTGGATTCGTCGCCAACCTCCATACGCTGATCCAGAAGAACTGAAGACCAAACCAGAGCATGTATCCTACCGCATCCAAAACCTGGCTTGACATTACTTGGGTTTCACTGATCCTTGCTCAATCTCCTTGTCCGGAGCGCGCTCCCAAGTAACGTCCACACCATCCTCGACATCCTCGGGACTCATCCCCGGAGGCAGCTTGAGATACAAAATGTTTGCGAAAGTGTTATTAGGCTCATCTTCCATGGTATGCTTCTGAGGAGAAGCCTGCCTAATGTCTTCCATATCCTGAGGTGCCTCTGCCTTCTCCTGTACCGGAGCCAAAGTGCTCTCATCCTTCATGCTAACTATCTCCTCAAGAACCTCTGCCTGCTCCTCTGAACGAGCGTAAGTTCTCTCTTCCTCCAATTTACTCTGTGACGAAGGGGCATATGAACTTTCTTCTGCTCGCCTGCTCTGCGAGGAATTGTCCGAAGGAGAAGGCGATTGCTCCTTAGAAGCAGCCTCCGGACTTAGAGTCTCCTCATCTTCTTCCGAGAAGATGACAGTCACCAGAGCTGAAATCAACGGTTTGTTTAACCGGCTTCGAAATTGAAATCTTGCTGATTGCACAGAATTACTGATAGAATGGCCAGACTCTTCTGATCTTGTCGAAGGGGGCGAAGCAAAGGTGAGAGGCGAAATACGACGAGGGGCTGGACTGCCTCTCCCTCTAGAGCCTCCCCGTTGGCTCGAATTATGCCCGTGCCTTGGGGTAGCTCTTAAACGGGGAGCCATATACTTGGTCTGGTGTGAGTCAAGCGAGCTTAAATACAGGGGTTGCTTTGACAAAGCCCGAAGGCTAGTGGACACCCAGATGGAAAACCAAACAGAACCCACTCTATAGAATCTGAACTCGCGAGCTGAGGAATCAGCAATGCTGCAATGCTATTCCACAACTGAATGATTCCCTCTATTTGTCCAGGCCACTACATCCAGAGGGAGAGCTAAGAATGAAGCATAAACAGGGTTGAAAAACACGATGTGGAAGGAGGAGGTCGAGTTGAGAGCCTTACTCACAGCCACAAACCGCCTCAGGAACTTCCAATACTGCTGTGACTGAGGAAAAGGCCTTTCCTCTCGAGCTCCAAGCGACCAGACACAGCCTTTGCCACCTTCCTCAGACCCCAACGCGCCAGCACCATCCGTTTCCTCTGATATCAAGCTCTCTTCCTGCAGCCAAGACAGGACTAGAAAGAATGTCCCTGTAACCAAATTCGCCATCCTAATATCGTCTCTGCGTGTGCCTGGGGACGGCCACTGCAATGAATGGCATTGAATGCCTTTGCCCTCAACCTGATTAATGTCCATTAGATCAACCCTGTTCGGCTGCCCACTATCAGCTCTGCGTGGCATACTCATTACTGCCATTTAAACACGAATACGATCACCCGCATCCGGGTATTTCTAAGAATATTATTAGCAGTGAAAATAAAGATTTGAGATTTATTTAAAAAAAAAATGGTTTTTGTTTGTTTTTTTAAAATATATGTTTATTTAAAGGTTTATTATTTTTTATTATTTTAATTATTTTTTTTTGAATTTAGACTTCTGTGATTTATCTCAATATTTTTGAGAAGAGTTTTCTGCCGAAATCACATCATAATTATTTGTTGATGTGTTTCAAACCAACCAGTGTGATTCCTCATCACGACAAGTTGAGGAACCAAATCATGACATAATTCATTTGTCTACTAATTTCAAACCAACTAGTGTGGTTCCTCGTCAAGACAAGTTGAAGAACCACATCATGGTTGTAGAATAAATAGAGAGAACGGGTTATCTAATGGCTATATTTGACCATGAAATAGCTACATTAGACAAAGTAACCATACAAGACCAAAAGATATGGAAAGTGGCCTATAATAAGTTAATAATTAATTAGTTAGTTTTAATTTTTTTTGCAATTAAATGTATTCAACTAAGAATTAACTAATGGATTTTTTATTTAAATATTAAAAGACTTATATTAATATTATTGTATAAAACAATAGGAATAGGAACAAATAATATATGAGTAATAATCAAATAACCTAGTTAGTTAGTTAGTTGTTCGACTTAATTCCTCGTTTAATAAAAAAATTACTATATTTAGGGACCTATAATTAGTTTAATTAAATAATTAATTAGTTAGTTTTAATTATTTTGCGATTAAATGAAATTGGTTGCATTTAACTAAGAATAACTAATGAACTTTTTTATTTAAATTTTCAAAATTTTATATTAATATTATTTATAAGAAATAATAGGAAGAAATAATAAATGAGTAATAATTCAAATAACATAATTAGTTAGTTAGTTTTTCGACCCAAATCTTAGTTTAATAAAAAAAATAACTATATTGGGAACCTGTTTATCCAATTAATTATTAACTTATTATAGCTCCCTTTCCATATCTCTTGGTCATGTACAGTTACCCTATCTAATGTAGTTGTTTCCAGATCAAATATAGTTGTTGATAACTTGCTCTCTCTATTTATTCTACAACCATGATCTGGTTCTTCAACTTATCGTGATGATGAACCACATGGGTTGGTTCTAAACATATCGACATATAAATTATGATGTGATTTTTTGTTAAAACTCTTCTCAAAAATATATTTTTCTTATCACATAAAATGTATATATATTTAATTCATGTTAATATAATAATAATATTTAAAATACATTGTAATTTATATAATTTTTTTAATGTTAAAGCATAAAATATATTTTATTATTTAATTATGAATTAATAATCTTAATAATATTAATAATTATAATTTATTTATAAAACTATTTAATATAATAACTTCTTGTAAAATCTTCATTATCATTATGTCATTGATAATAAATAAAAAAATCTTCGTATCGCTCACATCATTGATAATCAATGAAATGTTGATGTAGCTTATTTAGTGAATAAGATTTTTTTAGAAACATTAAAGCTAGCCTTGCCCAAGATTTTTATATAACTTATTCTGTGAACAAAATTGAATGTGGACAAAATAACCATGGTGAGAGTTGTTGTGTGGCTACGGAATGTTGCTCAATGTAACGTTTCCCATTTTGCTTCCGACTTAATCCCGTCAATTTCGTTCTATGACGTTGACTGTTCGTGCTAGGCATCTCCTTTTCCTAGTCAAATGTGCCCCATTTGTCAACAATCTCACATAGAAATTAGAATATGTGGTCACGATGTCTTTCATTTGATTAAACCCTAAACATTTTATTCACAATGTGCACTTTATTGTCACCTTTTAGTGTGTCTTTCATTTGATTAAACCCTAAACATTTTATTCACAATGTGCACTTTATTGTCACCTTTTAGTCACACTATGTAATTTATTGTGACGTGTATCTGAACGCGTCATATGAAATGTTCAAAGGCAATCACCTTGTCTTCATATGCAAGAAGACGCACGCATGACGACGGACGGAATGATGCAACTTTATGTAAATTATCTATGAAGACTTAGTAAAATGATGTTTAATTTGATTAAACCCTGAACTTTTTCGTCACAATATGCACTTTATTGTTATGTATATTAAAATTCCATAGGCCACATATTATTTCACCGTGTGTGAAGATGCACGGATGAGCATGATGACGGATGGAAAGATGAAAATTTACTTTAAATATCTATGAAGGGTATTTAGACAGTTTGGTAAAGTGAAAGTAAGTATTTAGATTGAATGGTGGATAAATATTAAACATCGTACATTAACTTTATTATCCTTACGCATGAGCATGATGACGGATGGAAAGATGAAAATTTACTTTAAATATCTATGAAGGGTATTTAGACAGTTTGGTAAAGTGAAAGTAAGCATTTAGATTGAATGGTGGATAAATATTAAACATCGTACATTTTTATTATCCCATAATTTTCCTGGAATATTACTTTATTTTCATTCAACGAACGAAAATGAACCGACAATAATGAGCCTTCAGGCATGGTGCTTAACATTGCCTCTGAACAGCATACGTTATATTAGCACTTAGCTCTCAATTGAACACCACACAACTCTGCGCGCCTGCCTACGGAAGAAATCAATCTCAGTCTGAGCTGTTGGTGCTAGACCGCCATGGATGATACAGGGGTGAGCTTGAGCATGAATATGTTGGAGTTGATTCGACAACATTTGCTGGAAGTGGAGGACGATATTGATATTGACCATAATGGTATAAACCTTTACAACCAGCTGGCCAGTGCCACCGTCCCTAGGGCCTCATGCGAAGATAACAGCGGCAGATCAATATCCGAAATTGAAGGGAATGAAATTACGGAACAAAACTACTCTTCTTCTTCTTCTGTACGCGCAGTTAGAAGAACGCCACAGCCAGAGGAGAGGGAGATTGGAGACATGAAGCAAAGCTGTCGCAGACGCTTCAGAGGCGTCACGCAGCGACCGTGGGGAAAGTTTGCTGCACAAATCAGAGACCCCACCAGGAAGCGCTGTCGTGTTTGGCTGGGTACTTTCAACACCGCCGAAGAGGCTGCGATCGCATATGACCGCGCTGCGTTCAAGATCAGAGGAGCCAGGGCCCTGGTTAATTTCCCCCTGGCCCTCGCTTCGAACTCAGACAACGGATCGGTCGTAGGTCACTTGGGGCACGAGAAAAATAGAGAAACAAAAGATGCGGCAGGGAATTCGAGTGGACGAGTCCGGGACTTCTGATCGGAGGATCTGCCAACGCATTTCACAATAAATTATAACACGACAAGCAAAGGGGTTGCTTCTTCGTTGTTCTCTTTTACAAGGATGATGAAAACGCGTTCGCGTGCTGGTAACGCATTGTTGCTTGGCAAACAAATTGCTTTGGAAAACATGCTTAAATGAGACGATTTCACAATGGAGAGTTTTCTTGGTAAATTTATCACAGAAAACACAAATTTTTCTAGGGTTGGAGTTTATTGATGTGCAGTATAAAACCCTTTGTGTAGTGTAAAACCCTTCGGCCTTTTTTCTGCTATATTTTTTTTATGTAGGAGACAGCATCTTGGGTTGAATAACATTGATTTTATATATATACCTGTTTTCTTCAATGTTTAATGGAATCTCAGATCATTTATGATTTGAGTTAGATTCATATTTCTACTTGGTGTCAAAGTGCTTGTGCTTTACCCTTTTCGCTTGTGTGAGAGACCATTTAGCCCAATTTTAACATTGACAATCTATTTATTTTATGTCCTTCAATGTTTAGAAAAAATTTATTTGCGAAATTTGATGAGGTCTCTCACCATTGTTATTAAGCTCTTTATATTGTTTAACTGACCCTCGAATGGTCAATCTCATTGATATGCTTGAGTGGCTTTGATCTTTTTGAAATTGTGGGAGGGTGAGAACTTAGAAGACAAGTGTTGCTCCTCCACATCACCTGGATTGCGCACTAGGATCGCTTATACAGTGTGTTCTTAGCCTTTAACTCTATGTTCTGTTACTGTAGACATTACAATTTAGTCTGCGAGGACTGGATTCATGGTCGTACATTGCAGGCCGACCCTCGGATGGTATTTGGGTTTGTATTTTCACCTGCTCTTTTTATTCTTTGAATAAATAGATCTGGTTATCACGTTTAATTAATTAAACAAATTGTATTCAAATGCATAAAATTCGTATTTAGGCGGTTTATGGCACAATTGTTTTATTGTAGTTTTAAATGTTATTTGTGTTTAGGAGATTTATGGTCTACTTGTTTGTTATTTTATTCTATTTTTACATGTTATCACATTTTTTGATGATATCTCAATTGGTTGTAATAAAGCGTTACATTCGCTTTCCAACGGTTTGTTGCACATTATATTTTATGCTTTTATGACATTATTATGGGTTAGCTAATATAACATAAGTTACGTTATGGTTTTTTTTGCCTCATTCATAGTGAGGACTGTTGTTTACGATGGATTTTATGTTTAGGTGTCTCTTTCCTTGCAAATTTCATAGTGTTGTTGATGAGAATATTTGACTGTTGTGAAGGGTTTATCTTCATAACCAACCTTGTTTTGCACGACTTGGAGCTGGTCATTTTGGATGGTTTTGTGCATGGTTACTTCGAATTATTTTTACAACGGTCTAAGTAGCACCTCTATACCTTCCATCACTATAACATGGATTGCCAACTTCTTACAACTATTTATTTCAACATTATGGGAATGGTGTGTTGTATGTATGATTAAATCAAATCAAAATTATATATATATGAACTTTTTTGAATGTAAAATCATAATTATATATATTAACTTTTTCATGTTTCTAAAATTCTATTAAAAGAGTAAAATAAGTTATGGTTGTTTAAAAACATGGTATTGTAACAAAATCTACTTAAAAGTCAAGAGACTTTTATGCTAAAATGGGGTGTGGTGTGTTTCAAGTGAGCCTGTGTATGTATTTTCATTTCTTAATTAAATATTTTATTTCCCCATTCTTTTTTTCTCCTTGTCGTTTTTCAACATAAATATGATGTACAATTGACAACTTTTATCATTTGTTTCCTTTGCTATTCTCATTTTTAACATGGTATGCAATACTTCCTTGGGTGATTCTTTTGTGCTTCATCACCTTATTGGATGGCATCAATTGTTTATTTATGAGTGCACCTCCTATCTAACATTGATTTCTATTTGACTACAACAATTAATTTTTAATCTTAGCCTCCTATCGAGCATTGATTCCTATTTAGGGTATGTAGTGCTACAAACCTCTTGAACTCCACAATAAATCATTATATCATTAATTTGAAATGATTCAACATTTATACAAACAATAAATCGTCATATGATTAATTTGAAATCATTCAACATTTATACAAACAAAGGTTGGTTACTGGATCACAACCTAATCATTGGTAGTTTTGATAACTATAAACAAAGATAACTAATTAATTCTAAATTGATAATGTCAAATATTCCAAATGATTAGTTAACATTACCCCCTTAATGAAGGGACATCTGACATGCCAAGTAACCTTCTAAACTTTTCAAACTTTTCTCGTCCTAATGCTTTAGTGAATATATCTACTATTTATTCAGAAGTAGGACAATGTGTCATATGAATCATTTTGGCCTCTACATAATGTTGAATCAAGTGATACTTTGTGTTAATGTGCTTTATTTGATCATGAAACTTTGGATTCTTGACCAATTGAATTGCAAAAGAATTATTAATAAATAAAGGAGTTGAACCTTTCTGCTTCTCTTGCAAGTCTTCAAATATCTTGCAAAGCCAAATGATTTATTTTGTGGCTTAAGCTACTGCAACATATTTGACTTTAGTGGTAGAATCACAAGGTCGAAATTACTTGTGTGGCCTCCAACTAATGGTTGTTGACCCAAAATTAATCAAATAACCATAAATAGACATCCCCTTAGCTTTATCACCATCAAAGTCAGAGTTTGAATATCTAATAAGATGGAAATATGCAACTTTGGATTATTTGATGCCAAATGTTTGGGTGCCCTTCAAGTATTTCAACACTATTTTTGTTGCATTCCAATGACCTTCACAGTGCTAATGCATAAACCTGGAAAGTATCCCTACAACAAAGGTAATGTCAAGTGTAGTAGTGGTTAAAAAAAGTAAACTTCCAACAAGTTATTTGTACTTTGTTGGATTATCACATGTACTTCCTTTAGTGGAAGTAAGTTTAAAATTTTTATCTATAGGAGTAGAAATAGGGTTACAATCTTGCATTCCGAATCTATTTAATAGCTGTCCAACATACTTATTATAAATAAAAATATGTTTTATTTGTTGATCAACTTCAATTCCTATATAATACTTCAACAAACCCAAACCATTCATGCCAAAAAATTTCTACAACTCCTTTTTAACAGATGCTATATAATTATCATTATTCCCTATAATCATCAAATCATCAACATAGATAACTAGATATAGAACATATTTTCCAATCTTCTCGACAAATAAAGTTGATTCATCTAGGTCAAAAATTTTGTAATTCAACTTAAGGAGGTGTTAAGTTAATTTTTCATACCAAGCACGTGATGTTTGATTAAGTCCATATAATGCCTTGACCAATTTGCATACCTTATTTTATTTTCCTTTGATAGAAAAACCCTCAGGTTGAAACAAGTAGACATCCTCTTTCAAATCTCCATTCAAAAATGTTGTTTCCACATCCATATGATATATCTTCCATCCTTTTTGTGCTACAAGAGAAAATAAAGTTTTGAATATGCCCCCTCTTTCTGTAGGAGCAAAAGTCTCTATATAATCAACACCTTTCTTCTAGGCATATCCTTTAGCTACAAGTTTGGCATAATATTTTTCAAGTGAGCCATCTCCTTTATACTTGAATTTATAGACCTATTTACAACCAATAGGTTTGATGTTAGCAGGAGGACCCACCAACCTTCATATGCCATTTTTTATAAGGGCATCATATTCTTTATTTATTGCATCCTTCCATTCATCACAATTAGTAGATTCTTCAAAACAACTAGGTTCACTAATTGTGGAATAATTATATTAAAATCATGAGAAAAATTACCTATAGAAGAAGTATTCGTCTCATAATCATCATATTTGTTTGGAAATTTGTGAATACGAGTGGATCTTATCAAAGATTGTTGAAGCGGTTATGAGGGTTTCTCATCCTGAAGCATAGGTTCTTCAGGAACACTTTCTAACTCTGTAGAAATGACATTATCCTCCAAATTTTCCTTAGCAGAAACATCTTCATGAACGAAAAAGAAAACCCACAAATTGATCAAGAATGGGAACCCCCCATTTAGTATGTGGAACTATATTTTCATATTCAAAATAGAATTTCTGGATGAAAATTTCCCTAAATGTGCAAGCTTTCCATCAACACTCGATAAATCTCTTACAGATTCTAAAAAAATGGCATCTTTGGAAAAACTAAATTTTCTGTTTTCTTCATCATATAATTTATATTCTTTTGAAGTACTGAAATAACCCAGGAAAAATCACTTTTGACTTCTGGCATTTAATTTGTTTCTTTTATGCTTATGAACAAGTGCATAGCAAGTAAATCCAAAAAATCTAAAATGTTGAACTGCTCGTAACCAATTATACTAAAGTTCATATGGGTATTTTTTGTTGATGACAGAAGAAGGACATTTATTTTTAATATATGCTTCATAGAGTACTTGTTCCCCCCAAAAAACTAACTTGACATTTTTTAAAAGGATCATTGATCTAACCATGTTAAGAAAAGTCCTATTCATGCTTTTTGCAACACCATTTTGCTGTGGAGTATATGGAATAGGAGTTTGGTGTTTGATGTCGTTACATGGTAAATATTGTTCAAAAGCTTTAGAAGTATATTAACCTCCATTATTTATCCATAATGTACCAATATTCTATTGAATTTTATTTTTAACCAGAGCATGAAATGTTTTAAACAAATAAAAAACTTGTGACTTGTCCTTCAAAAGGTAAACCCAACACATTATCAAATAGCCATCAATAAAGGTGAGTATACATTTATTTCCAATGGAAATTGGTACAAGCATAGGTCCACCTAAATTTGAATTTATGAGACCTAATTTTCTGGAAGATCTAGAAACAACACTATGAAATAGTTGTTTATTGTGTTTTCCCAAAATGCAAGCATCACATGGTGTGAGCTTTCGTGGAATAGTGGGAAGAATCAATGACCTCCTCTTTCATAATTCTAATGTTGTTATAGTTGATGTGACCAAATCTCACATGCCATAATAAACTAGAAGGAAAAAGATTATTCTACCGCAATAATAAAGCTAAATTTGTAGCAGACTGTGTAGTAGATGAATTACTATTTAATTTCAACAGTGTACATTCTTAAATACCAGTCATAATTACTGAATTATAACTTTCTCTACTAATTTCAATAATTCCATCAGAAATATGGATTGAATGTCCTTGTTGTCTGATATGAATGAGGGGCATTAAGTTCATCTAAAACTGTGGTACATAAAGAACATCCTTCAAAAGATAATATGATAATTGTGGAATATTTAATCTAATCTATCCAATTCCTGATGGTTTAACTTCAAACTTATCAGGAAAATATAGAAGACCAGAAAAATTATGACTGAAGTTTTCAAAAATATCTTTCTGGAATGTCATATGACAGGTAGCACCCGAATCTAAAATCCAACTGTCATCCTGTTAAGAAAATGCAGTATTAAAAATATTATCAATATTGAAATTGTAGTGAGAAACTATATAATGAGTAGATTCATTTGTTTTACTTTTTTTAGAAGGTGGCTTCTTTGTTTTGTCATTAATTGGTTTTTTCTTGTCATTATTAATCTTATCCCAAGGAACCATGCAATTAGCTGAACTATGACCAAATTTTCCACATCTATAACATATGATATTTGATTTATTAGAGTAGAAGTTATTTTGTGTCTAGTCATTTTTTTGTCTATCACCTTGATTGTTGTTATTGTTTCCCCCTGCCTCTAAAGTTTCTTTTACCTCGACCTGTGAGATTCTTGCCATGCTTGGAAGATTCACCTTCTGATTTATGTTCCTTTTGTGCATGGCACAAGGTTTCTATATTTGAATTAGAAACATACTCTTTCTTCCCAAAATCCTTTTCTCTTTTTGCAATTTTATTCACTAATTTATCAAAATTAATGTCATTTAATGGTCCACTAGCTTGGAGAGATTCAAAGTAGTGAGAGTATGTACCATGTAGGGCCTTGAAGAAGGTTGTTAATTGTAGGTCTAGTTTAACACCTGTGGCTTTGATATCATGGAAAATAATATGAATTTTAGACATAAATCTCATTGGATCATTGTTTTTCATTTCCAAATTAAATAACATCAATAATAACTAAATAATCTCTAATTCTGAATGTCAATCGTAAAGTTCCTTGAAAATGTATAATTTTCCATATGCTTTCTTACAAGAATGAATGTATCTTCTTACCTCTTTTGATACTGATGTTGTAACCATAACATAGGCTTATTGTTCCTGAATTCCCAGGTAGCACCTTATTTTCATTCAATGATAAAAAATAAACCGACAATAATGAGCCTTCAGGCATGGTGCTTAATATTGCCTCTAAACAACATACATTATATTAGCACTTAGCTCTCAATTGAACACCACACAACTCCACATGCCTACCTACGGAAGAAATTAGTCTCAGTCTCAGTTGTTGGTGTGAGACTGCCATGGATGTTGTAGGGTGAGCTTGAGCATGAATGTGTTGGAGTTGATTCGCCAACATTTGCTGGAAGTGGAGGACAATATTGATATTGACAATAATGTTATAAAAATTTACAACCAGCTGGCCAATGCCACTGTCCCTAGGGCGTCATGCAAAGAGAACAACAATAGATCAACATCCAATATTGAAGGGAATGAAATTACTGAGCAAAACTACTGTTCTTATTCTATATGCACAGTTAGAAGAAAGCTAGACCGAGAGGAGAGGGCGATTGGAGACATGAAGCGAAGCTGCCACAGAAACTTCAATGTCATGCAACACCCATGGGGAAAGTTTTCTGCACAAATCAGAGACCCTACGAGGAAGCTCTCTCATGTTTGGCTGGGTACTTTCAACACTGCCGAAGAGGTTGCGATCACATATGACCGTGTTACATTCAAGATCAGAGGAGCCAAGGCCCTGGTTAATTCCCCCCTGACCCTCACTTCCAACTCAGACAATAGATTGGTTGTAGGGCACTTGGGACACAAGAAAAATAGAGAAACAAAAGATGCGGCAAGGAATTGGAGTGAAGGAGTCCGAGACTTCTAATCGGAGGATCTGCCAACACATTTCACAATAAATGATAACATGACAAGCAAAGGGGTTGCTTCTTCATTGTTCTCTTTTACAAGGATGATGAAAAAGCATTCTCGTGCTAGTAAATCATTGTTGATTGGTAAAAAAATTGCTTTGGAAAACATGCTTAAATGAGATGATTTCACAATGGAGAGTTTTCTTTGTAAATGTTGAAAAGAATATTTATCACAGAAAACACAATTTTTTCTAGGATTGGAGTAGTATAAAACCCTTTATGTAGTGTAAAACCCTTCGACCTTTTTTCTAGTATATCTTTTTATGTAGGAAGCAGTATCTTGGGTTGAATATATATATATATATATATATATATATATATATATTATATTATATAATTTCTCCAATGTTTAATGGAGTCTCAGATCATTTATGATTTGAGTTAGATTCATATTTCTACTTGGTGTCAAAGTTCTTGTGCTTTACCATGTTTGCTTGTGTGAGAGACCATTTAGCCCAATTTTAACATTAAAGATAAATTTATTTTATTTCCTTCCATCTCTACAAAAATTTTATTTGCAAATTTTTGTGAGGTCTCTCACCATTGTTATTAATCTCTTTATATTGTTTAACTAACTCTTGAATGATCAATCTCAATGATATGCTTGAGTGGTTTTGATCTTCATGAAATTGTGGGAGGGTGAGAACTTAGAAGACAAGCGTTGCTCCTCCACATCACCTGGATTGCACACTAAGATCGCTTATAGACTATGTTTTTAGCCTTTAACTCTATGTTTGTGACTGTAAAACTGGATTCATGGTCGTACATTGTAGGTCGACCCTCGGATGCTATATGGGTTTCTATTTTCACCTCCTGTTTTTATTCTTTGAATAAAGTGATCTGGTTATTATGTATAATTAATTAAACAATTTGTATTTAAATGATTTAGGAGGTTTACAACATAATTATTTTATCGTAGTTTTAAATGTTATAAATGGTATTCGTATGGAGGACATTTATGGCCTAATGTTTTTGTTATTTTATTGTATTTTTAAATATTATTATAATTTTTTTATGATATCTAAACTGGTTGTAAAAAAGATTACATTCTCTTTCCAATGGTTTGTTGCCCATCATATTTTATGCTTTTATGAGATTATTATGGGTTTTCTAATATAAGATAACTTACATTATGTCTTTGTTTGTCCTCATTCATATTGAGGATTGTTGTTTACAATGGATTTTATGTTTACGTGTATCTTTTATTGCACGTTGCATAATGGATTATATGTAAGTGGAAATGTTGGAGTGTTATGAAGTGTTTATTATCATAACTAACATAGTTTTGGAGTTCATTATTTTAGAGAATTTTTTTTATAGTTTTTTAGAATTATTATTACCATGGTCTGAGTAGCATCTGTCCATACCTTCCATCATTGTAACATGGATTGCCAACCTCTACAGATACCTATTTGAACATTATGGGGATGGTGTGTTATATGTGTAATTAAATCAAGTGAGAATTATATGTATATAAACTTCTTCATTCTTTTAGAATTTCAAATCAAAAATATATATATTAACTTTTTCATGTTTCTAAAATTCTATTAAAAGAGTAAAATAAGTTATGGTTGTTGAGAAATATGGTAGTGTAACAAAACCTATTTAAAAGTTAGGAATTTTTTATGTTAAAATGGGGTGTTGTGTGTCAGAAGTGAGTGTCTGTATGTATTTTCATTTCTTAATTAAATATGTTATTTCCCCATTATTTTTCTCCTTGTAGTGTTTTCAACATAAATATGATGTATTATTAACAACTTTTATCATTTGTTTCCTTTGCTATTCTCATTTTTAACATGGTATGCAATACTTCCTTGGGCGATTCTTTTGTGTTTCATCATTTTATTGGATAGAATCAACTATTTATTTATGAGTACGCCTCCTATCTAGCATTGATTTCCATTTGATGACAAACATTAATTTTTAATCTCATCCTCCTATCGAGCATTGATTCTTATTTAGGGCCTGTAGTGCTACAGGCCCCTTAAACTCCACAATACTGACTAGTAGTTTTGATAACTGTAAACAAAGATAATTAAACTAATTCTAAAATAATAATGTAAAATGTCCCAAAGGATTAGTTAACATTTCCCCCTTAATCCGAGAGGACATTTGACATGCTGACTAACCTTCTAAACTTTTCATACTTTTCTCGTCCTAGTGCTTTAGTGAATACACATGCTATTTATTCTAAAGTAGGATGATGTGTCATATGAATAACTTTGGCCTCTACATAATTTTGAATCAAGTGATACTTCATGTTAATCTGTTTTTTTTTATCATGAAACTTCGGATTCTTGGCCAACTAAATTGCAGAAGAATTATCAATAAATAAATGAGTTGAATCTTTGTGCTTCTCTTGCTAGTCTTCAAATATCTTGTGAAGCCAAATGATTTCTTTTGTGGCTTGTGCTACTGCAACATATTCAGCTTCAGTGGTAGACTCAGCAGGTCCAAATTAGTTGTGTGACCTCGAACTAATGGTTGTTGATGCAATATTCATCAAATAACTAGAAATGGACACCCCATTAGCTTTATCACCATCAAAGTCAGAGTCTGAATATCCAGTAAGATGGAAATCTACAACTTTAGATTATTTGATGCCAAATGTTTGGGTCTCCTTCAAGTATTTCAATAGAATTTTTGCTGCATTCCAATGACCTTCGCAGGGCTAATGCATGAACCTAGAAAGTATCCCTACAATAAAGGTAATGAGAGGTCTAGTAGTGGTTAAAAAATTAAACTTCCAACAAGTTATTTGTACTTTATTGGATGATCAAATGTACTTCCTTCAGTGGAAGTAAGTTTCAAATTTTCTCCATATGAGTATAAACAAGGTTACAATATTGCATTCCAAATCTATTTAATAGTTTTCCGACATACTTCTTCTAAGAAATAAAAATATGTTTCGGTTGTTGATGAACTTCAATTCCTATATAATAATGCAACAAACCCAAATCAGGCATGTCAAAAAAAAATTTACAGATCGTTCTTGATAGATATAATATAATTATCATTGTTCCTTGTAATCATCAAATCATCATCATAGACAACTAGATATACAATATATTTTCCAATCCTTTTGACAGATAAGGTTGATTCACCTAGGTCAAAAATTTTGTAATTCAACTTAAGGAGTTGTTAAGTTAATTTTTCATACCACGCACGTGATTTTTGTTTAAGTCAATATAATGCCTTAACCAATTTCCATACCTTGTTTTATTCTCGTTTAATATAAAAAACCTCAGTCAAAACATGTATACATCCTCTTTCATGTATCTTCCATCCTTTTTGTGCTACAATAGAAAACAAAGTTCTCATTGTGCCCCATTTTTTTGTAGGATAAAAAGTCTCTATATAATCAACACCTTCCTTCTGAGCATATACTTTAGCTATAAGTTTGGCCTTATATTTGTCAAGTGAACCATCTCCTTTATACTTGAATTTATCGACCCATTTACAGCCAATAGGTTTGATGTTAGTAGGAGGATCCACCAACCTCAATGTGCCGTTTTTTATAAGGGCATCATATTCTTTATTTATTGCATCCTTCCATTCATCACAATTGGTAGCCTCTTCAAAACAACTAGGTTCACTAATTGTGGAATAATTATATTAACAATCATGAAAACAATTACCTGTAGAAGAACTATATGTCTGATAATCATTATATTTGTTTGGAAATTTGTGAATACAAGTGGATCTTATCAAATATTGTTGAAGTGGTTATGAGGGTTTCTCATCCTGAAGTATAGGTTCTTTAAGAACACTTTCTGACTCTGTAGAAATAACATTATCCTCCAAATTTTCCTCAGCAGAAACATCTTCATGAATGAAAGTTCGAAAACCCACAAATTGATCAAGAATGGGAACCCTCCCTTTAGTATGTGGAACTATATTTTCAAATTCAAAATAAAATTTCTTGGATGAAAATTTCTTTAAATGAGCAAGTTTTCCATCAACAATGGATAAATCTCTTGCAAATTCTAAAAAAATGACATCTTTGGAAAGAATAAATTTTGTGCTTTCTTCATCATATAATCTGTATTCTTTTCAAGTATTGGAATAACCCAGAAAAAATGGCTTTCGACTTCCGACATTTAATTTGTTTCTTTTATGCTTGGGAATAAGTGCATAACAAGTAGATCCAAAAACTTTAAAATGTTGAATTTCTCGTAACCTGTTGTACCAAAGTTAATATGGTGATTTATTGTTGGTGACAGAAGAAGGACATCTATTTTTAATGTACACTGCATTGAGTACTTCTTCTCCCCAAAACATTAACTTGAAATTTTTGAAAAACATTATTGATCTAAGCATGTTAAGAAAAGTCCTATTCATGCTTTTTGCAACACCATTTTTCTATGGATTATATGGAATAATAGTTTGGATTTTGATGTCATTATCTCTTAAATATTGTTCAAAAGTTTTAGAAGTATATTTACCTCCATTATCTATCTGTAATGTACCAATATTCTACTAAATTTTATTTTTAACCATGTCATGAAATGTTTTAAACATGTCAAAAACTTGTGAATTTTCCTTCAAGAGATAAACCTAACACATTCTCGAATGGTGATCAATAAAGGTGTATATATTTATTTTTATTGGCAATTGGTACATGCATAGGTCCACATAAATTTGAATGTATTGTTAGAAATTGTAATTACTCCTGCTTGTGGAGTTGGATAAAATTAGAGAGCCAGTTAACTGAGTGTTGAGTCAAGTTGAGTGATGGATAAAGAGTTAAGTGCAATCCTTATTTAGAATGTGAGTTAACATAATTAAGTGTGTGCATGTCAAGATATTTTAGGCAAGTTGCTACTTGGAAAAGGTTAAATACCCTTCACCATGATCATTGTAAGAATCAAGTTTTGTGTGATCAGTGGAAAAGCACCAACTCATATTTTATGTGTGAATTCATGATTTTTCTCCTCCGCCTTTCCAACAAATTGGTATCAGAGGGAGGTTATAGAGAGCAAAGGAGAATAGATTAGTAGCAATCCATGTGAGAGGAGAAATAAAAAAATTTCTCATAGTTAATCCTATAACTTACGTTACTGTGGTATACAGGGAACGGATTAGCAACAATCTGTGTCAAAGGAGAAGTACTTTTTTTTCTCGTGCTTAATGCTATAACGCACCTTAATTTGGTATACAATGTTTTATAATTCTAATAAGCATAATAGAGAACCGTGTTACAAGTCTTGGACTTATCATGTTTCGTATGCACGCGGGTAAAGCTTTGGTTCATAGCGTTACAACACTAACACGAGTCTTCTTATTGTGGGAAGCGATAATACACTATTCAAATACATCAACACCTATGTTACCCTTCATAAAAAGTACAAAAGTTTATATATATGGTGAAAATTTTCTTTCCCATGGTTCATTTATATATGTTGAGTGGAAAACTCCTTTATTAAAAACGGAACATATTAAAAAGGACATGAAAATTTGTGTAAAAGGAATCACGTGGTGAGAGTTGACTCAAGGTATTTTGTGGGAGTCACATGGTAAGACTTTTGATATAGTGTTTAGGGACTTCATATAGTGTGAGCTATTTATAAAGAGTCAAAAGTTGAGTGATAAAATGTTTTTATTAAAAGTGCATGGTGAAGAAATTTTGGGATTTTTGAAAGCTTTTTTGGAGAGATTTATGAAGAAGTTTTTTTTAAGAGAATTAAAAAAAAAGGAAGAGGGTTTTAATTGGAAAGAGAATTTAGGGTTTTGCAAAAGTTTCCTTGTCTTCAAAATTTTTTGTATTTTTGCCAAGCATGACAGTGTTTTGGGTGAAAATTGTGCCTTACGAGGGCACATATTGAAAATCATATTTTTTTTCGGGGGCAATATCAAAGATAGCCTCATGTAATCAGGAAATAAACTATAAAACAAAGTAATGACCACAGTCATGGGTCACAAAGCACGACTGAAGCATACGAAGAAAAGAAATAAAAAAGAAGAGGCAAATATCATTGCCATGGTTAGAGATGTTCAGGTCGTAGCTGAGGATCTGAGTAGACTAGCATAAGACAAAGAAGAAATCAAGGGTGATTGGTGTAGTTTTGATCTATTACCGCCTCCTCTGTTTATAGGTAAATATTTTGATCATTGAGTTATCAATATGTTAACTTTTCTTAGAGCTAAAGAGTTAACTCAGTATGAGTCTAGTGACCCATATGATGAAGTATGTGATGCTTTAGCATTGAATTTTATAAAACGGGCATTGGATGAGAAGTCTTTGTGCAAGGTAGAAAAAGCTACAACTTCCAAGGAAGCATGGAAGTTCCTGGAAGCAGAGTTTGGTGCGAGGGGGAGTGACATGCAACAATAGCTTATGTGACATGAAAAGAAGTCAGCCGCAAATCAAAGAGTAGATGAGCAAGAATATGAGAGGAAAACAGAGCTTGGAGAATCGTACTCAAAAGTGGACGATGGTTTTTAGGACCCTAAAATTGAAAACCATTATCCAAGCATACATTTGGATGAAGAAGATGCAGAAAAGATTACACAGAGTGAAGTTGAAGCCTCTGTGTGTGAAATAGAGCAAGAAAAAATAAATTCTCAAGGACTTCACTATAACGTGGATGATACAAATGATGGTGATCCCACTATCACGAGACACATGTGGATGATGACTGCAAATCTATATGTGAATCGGTGAATCCAGCCATCGTTGATGGATTTGGAGAAGTTGAAATTGTCAATGAGATTGACAATGAGCACATGCATGCTTGGATATCCCACCATAGCATGGATGAAAATTATGTTGATGATATGTGTGGTTTCGTTTTTGAAACATGGATTGATTATGGCAATATGGTAAGCACCACATTTTATGAAGTATTGAAGGGTGAATCTTCCACTGTAGTAGAAGGATATGAACCAGTTGGAAATTCTCGTGAAGAAGTATGTCATCTAGCCATAGTTGATGATCAAGAATATGATAAAGTGATTAAAGATTTTTTGATGAGAATATCCACTAATAGCGTAACAGTGGAAGAAAACCTCCATGCAGTTGAAAAGGAGGCAAATGTAGAGCAGAAAGCTCTCACTGAAGAGAGACATATTAAAGATGTTTTTATCATTGTTTTTGAATATGTAGGTGTTCAAAGTAGCATAGGAGAAGAAGTTGAAAGCAAGGTTGTTAATAAATTTGATGCACATTACAAGAAAAAAGTAGCAGTACCTGATGATGAGAGTGAAAATGATATGGATGTTTCTAAAGACAAAGATGAATGCATTGAAACTATTTTTCAACAATGGGGTCAAGATTAGATAAGAGTCTTCTATCAAGAAATATGGTAGAAGAACCTCAGGAATATAAAGAAGAAGAAGCAAGGCAAAGAAGATAGTTTGAAGATGGAATGATGTTGTAGCAGTCTATGGTTGAATGAATATTTTAAGAAGAAGATGTAGTAGACAAGATCGAATTATGTTTCATCTCAAATTCAAGAAAAGTCAAAGAAAAATTGCAGCAAGAGCAAGTAAAGGAATATGGAACCTACAACAAGAAAGCACAACAGAGAATGAAGCAATTTCGAGGATTTAAAATTTGGAAGAAGAGAAAAAGAAAATGAAAAATTGTGAAAGTCTTGAGTCATTGTACGCCTAGTTGAGACATAGACCAACAGGAATGTTTGAGTGCTAATTGAGTCAATTTCTATTATAAGCCCAACAGGCATAGCTAAGTCATGTTGAGTTATGTTGAGTCAGATGTAATTAAGTGGGAGTGTTAGAAATTGTAATTACTCCCGCATGTGGAGTTGGCTAAAATTAGAGAGTCATTTAATTGAGTGTTGAGTGCTGAGCATTGATTCAAGTTGAGTGTTGGATAAAGGGTTAAGTG
This sequence comes from Pinus taeda, assembly GCA_000404065.3. Taxonomy (NCBI): domain Eukaryota; kingdom Viridiplantae; phylum Streptophyta; class Pinopsida; order Pinales; family Pinaceae; genus Pinus; species Pinus taeda. Next base: position 35,668 of record APFE030186837.1, on the reverse strand, counting down.
CAATCCATATTTAGAGTGTGAGTTAATTTAGTTAAGTGTGTGCATATCAAGATATTTTAGGTAAGTTGCTACTTGGAAAAGGTTAGATACCCTTCGTCGGGTTCATTGTAAGAATCGTGTTTTGTGTTATCAATAGAAGAGTATCAGCTCGTGTTTTATGTGTGAATTCATGTTGTGTCTCCTCTGCCTTTCAAACATGTATGATACCTAATTTCTGGAAGATCTAGAAACAACACTATGAAATGGTTGTTTATAGTGTCTTCCCAAAATACAAGCATCACATGGTGTTAGCTTTCGTTGAATAATGGGAAGACTTAATGACCTGCTCTTTCATAATTATAATGTTGTTATAGTTGATCTAACCAAATCATGCATGCCATAATAAACTAGAAGGCAAAAGATTATTCTACTACACTAATAGAGCTAAATTTGTAGCAGACTATATAGTAGATAAATTACTATTTAATCTCAACAATGTACCTTCTTCAATATGGGTGATAATTACCGAATTATTACTTTCTCTACTGATTTCAATAATGCCATCAAAAATATTGATTGAATGTCCTTGTTTTCTGATATGAATGAGGGACATTAAGTTCCTTTGAAATTGTGGTACACAAAGAACATCCTTCAAAATTTAATCTCATAATTATGGAATATTTAGTCTAATTGATTCAATTCCTGATGATTTAACTTCAGACTTATCAAAAAAATATGCAACAATGTCAACATTATGACTGAAACTTTCAAAAATATCTTTCTAGAATGTTATATGACATGTAGCACAAATCATGATGACAGCCACCTGCATACTAATGCAATATGTACAATCATGTGTAATGTGTCTTCCAATGTAACCAATCAAGTAGATGTCTCCTTGATTGATTCTCCTAATCAGATCTTCTAGTCAACAACAGATACTAGTAACTGGGCCTCCAAAACCATAATTGACCATGATCTCCTTCATCACTGAATAGTGCAATAATGACCTTCACTACTGTCTGCAACAAATCTGCCATTGGATCATGAAGAACATAAGGTCTTTCCTCCTGCTGAAGAAACAAGGTGTCGTTTCTTGTCATTCTGATCTTGCTTCATAATGTACTTCAGAAAAAGTATGGTCCTGGTCCTCAAAAATTTCTGAACAAGTGGATGAGCAGATTTCCTCTTCAAAAACATTTCAAAACATGAGACATATGAGGACGAATTTGAAAGGGAATCCTGAATGGTCTGGTCTACTGAATTCTGGATATATTGTAGATCATCTTCATATGATATGACAGCCAGATTGTCTTTACATTCATCAATCATGAGGAAAGAAACTTCAAATGATTCTTGAAACCCAACACAATCATTTATATCATCTACCATAAATTCACCCGGATCTTTTTCACTTACTTGAACAAAATTCTCATCTTGATGTTCATGATCTGACTGGACTACCTCTTTATGAAGGCTTTGTTCTGATGGCATGAGAACATTTGGATTTAAAACTTTGTTTTCTTCATTCCAGGTGATTTTAACAACGGAATTCTCTTTCATGGGACTTAGTACAAGGTTTTCTTGGTCATCACAATCTGAATATACATCTGAAATGGTTGTCTTGACATTATCACATTCTGGAATTAGAACTGGACTTCCTTGCATGTTGTCTTCTTCTATGGACAGATCTGAGCCGACCCTTTTTCTTTCATCACTTTCAGTCATATGAACATCTTCAACCTGTTGATCTATAAAGTTGTTCATTGGACTGTCATCCTTTTCAAAAGAGGAAGAAGTTTCACCAACACTTTCTTGACCATGTGTGCACTGCAAATCTGCTTTAGCTTGCGCTGAAACATGACCGTGCAAGAGTTGATCTATCTCGTCTCCAGACAAAGGAGATAAGTCCTTTTGTTTCCTTTTGCTCAAACAGTGATTGTATTCAATATTTTCAAGTGAATGAGTATATAAATTTTCCTCATACTGCTGATCCATTTCATGTAATTCATGTTGACTATCAAGAGGAAAAACTCCTTCATCTTCCACCATACTAAAATCTTGATCATGCTGCAAATTTTCCTGATCATCTTCATGCTGCTAAAATAGGTTCTCACACAGGGATTCCATGATCTCTTCATCCATGAAATTATCATCTTCATAATATTTTTCAAGGCTTTCGATAAAACCATCAATGTATTTGCAACATTCATGAACTAAATTTAATGCTGGATAAGAGTCTTCATACTTCTCAAGGAACATGGCATGAAAATCCTTTAAACAGTAAATACAAGCAGGCGACAAACTTTCATACCAAGATTGGGCTTCACCTTCTAGAGTGGCCAGGAATATCTTCATCAAGCAATCTTCAGGAAAACCAACCTTCAACTTGTGAATATGCATGTGAAATCAAACTAGATGTAAAGCAGTGTCCTTCTTACCATCATCTTTAAACATACGTAGATTCCTCGACCAATCTACCTTTGGAATTTTATTTGGAAAGCCTGGAATGTGATCTCGGCTCATGGGAGCGTATCTTCTTGCAATCCGCTCCATTTTAAAAAAAATATCAAAGCTACTGATCCCTCTGTAGTGGAGTCACCATGAAGCACTGGTTGTTGGATTCTTCAGTGAAAGGAGTCGCCAGGTGAATGATTTCAGTTGTCTTCTTATGTCTGATCATTGTTCACCATCAACCATCAGATCTGAGCTTGATAGATGTACTGGGGAAAAACAATCTTCAAGCAAACCATTTTGTCCCCAGTGGAGTCGCCACTATGTTAGCACCTAAATCTCCCTTAGGCTGAAGGAAGGCAAAATTCAGGGTAACCATAAACCACGCTCAGTCTGGTAGCTAGCCCTACCAGAATAGGAGAGGGCTCTCTCCGAGTCACACTCAGTGAATAGATAAACGAAAAGGCTTGAGATGACTTACAATGAACTATTTATCTTAGGCTAGTAAGTGAATATCGATACAAGAAATGATTTTTATGAATGAATGTGTTTTTGGGATGATATGGGACCAATGGACCTCAATGAACAGAGAACTTAATAGAAAGGAATGGATTACTTCGTGAGGAAAGATAGGTGGAAAGCCTAGAAATTTAGATTAAGATAGTGCAGAATGGAGAGATTTATTAAGAGGGTGAAAAGGGAATGGACAACATGAATCCTTTTCAACAGAAGAATGAACACTGAATATGAAATTTTCCCGCAGGCAGAGCAATAAAATTGAATTCTACCTTAGCTAACTCAGAAAACTTCACTGGAAATGAATATGAAATGAACTATGAAACATAACAAGATACATATGAAACATAAGAGACACATTTTCTACACTCACAACCACATGAATCTCATGAAACAAAGTCACTACCTTTCATTAATCCTCTGTAAAAAATATACAATGCAGAAACAGAGTTTCTTTCCCACAGTCTCCCAGAAGTTACAAGCCAACCAACCCTTCACAAATAGTTTTCATACCATATATAGAATGTGCAATGAAGAGATAGAACACCCAGGGGTTGGGGAGTTACTCGAATCATTACAAAATGAAGGTGGAGACCCAAACATCAGCTACAGGTGCAGCGTCAGAAACATGACAAATGGCTAGGGTGACCCTTTGCCTTCCTTTTCCACTTGGATAGATGCCCATCTGGAGTGAAAGTGCTTTAATAGCCACCTATGGTGTCAAAACATGAAGTGTAGATGAGAGGGCCCACTTATGAAAAGTCGCGAAGCGAAATTTCGCGAAATAGAGGCAATTTGGGCCTTTTTTCCTATATGTGCCACACCATTTTCTATATGTGTCACGCCACTTTAAGGCTAGTTTAGAGGCACCTACAGGAGTCCAAAATGTGACCAAGTGTGCTTGCACGAAAGCCTATCCTTTCTACTTTCGAACCCATGTGGATTTTTTAAATTTGGAGCTTATTTGCCCCTCCAAATCTTCATTCTGCCAAGACTGCTTCCTGTGTCAAAATAGGGGCAGTGAGACCATTTTTTGGGTGTTTTTGACATCCTAGAGACTCAAATCATGCCCAAATTTCATGCCTGAGTGCCAATAGTCGTGATTTTGCATGTTGAATCCAAAAATGCAAACCATTCCGCATTTGGAGCTCCCAATCCTACGCGTCGCGCCGGTGGCATGGCACGTATAGAGAAAAAACCTGTGTTTGTGCCAAAAAAATTTCCATGTGACCAAAATTGTCCCAAATTTCTTGAAATTTGGGTTGGAGATTCTCTAAGAGGCACTATGCTGAGCCATAGAAGCTTTAGCCAAGATTCAAAGCCGATCATTCTCTTTTGCCTCTTTTGCCTCTTTTGTTGCTTTGCCCAATTTTGCCTTTAAATTCCTTATTTGTGCCTTGCAAACATGATTGCATGCCCAATAATGGGTTTTCATGTGCCTGAGCATGTACTTGCCCTTATTTTCTTTCGCCAATCATTGTGTGTCTCCATCTCATACTCCAATGAATGTTGTGAAGCCATGACTGCTGTGTATACTGTACCTAGGCTGCCCTTTGATGATGGTGTGGAGCTGGGTGCCTTTGTGATATCTGTCACCAAGGTTAACAATGAAACATGGAGTATTAGGAAGGGAGTAATGTAATGGGAATAGGGGTTATAGGGAGAAATTTGTTTAGGGATATGGGAGGAGTTTTGGGTATTTTTATAGGGTAGAGTTTGGGGTTTTAACAAGGTAGGGTTTGGGGTGTCATATTGACCAAATAGTGGAGGGTTAGGGGAGATGGTTTGGTAGTAATTTAGGGCAGGGAATTTAGGAAAAATGAGAAAGGGAGGATGGGAAAAATGGTGGGTGAGGAGAAAATGATGGGTGGAATGGAACCTTGGCACTAACAACACATTTTAGCAACCCTAGCCATCATGGTTCTTGGTGATTTCTTATGGTTGGTTTTATGCATTTGGTTGCATTTAAACATCGATATAAACCATCATATCATTGATAAACGTGATGAACAGGTGATGTTATAAATCCTACCTTTCAATTGGATGGGCTTCACAAAAACTTTGAAGTGATTTGGCACTTGTTTGGGCCCTTAGTCTATGTGTGCCACGCGCAAAGCCCAGTGCGCCGCGCCCTGGGTATGCGCCGCGCCTGTGGAAAGTTTGAACTACGGGCAGGCTCTGTGTGCACCGCGCTCCTGAGTATGTGCGCTGTGCTCCTTGAAACTGCCTCCAACTCACTCAAACACACACGATGCACACTTTTCTTTCCTAATCACTTTGCAACGTTTCTTTATGACCTTGATTTGCACAATGACCTTGTTTTCTTGTGGAAACCTTATGGAATGTAGAATTTGCAGTTCTGGAGGAAGATCTCAGTCAAATTCATGCCTTTCAGCCCTATGCGCCACGCCTCCGATGTGCGTCGCGCCAGTGTAAATTTACACTTGCAAATCTCCCTCTGTGCACCGTGCTCCCTCTATGCATCACGCCTTTTTGCAGGAGCCTTTTGGAGGCCTTCCCTGTGTTGAAATTGGTTACAGGATAGATTTTTGGAAAGGTATTTGAGTCTACTTTCCAACCCAACTACAAATTTTCAATTTCGAGTTCATTTTCCCTATCAAAAATTAAATCTCCCAAGACTGGTCAAAATGTGCCCATTGAGGCTGCCTCAAGGCAATGTGCTGTTGCAATCAACTTTGGAAGGTGTTTCTGAACTCCAAATTGAGTGCATGATATCTCATTGGAAATATCTTTGTGTCTCTTTATCATTTTACTCATCACGCAAGTCATTTGGCCAACCATGTGAGGAGAAAACTTGATTTTCCCAAGGTCATTTCAGAGGTGTATCAATTCTCCCAAGGCGATTGTATTTTTGACATTTCTCTAAAACCATGATACCTGTGTAAAACATGAAGGAAATTTTTCTTCCTTGTTCTGTTGTGGACAAAAAGCTCTCCCAAGTTTCCTAAATTTATCTTTCATTGCTCAGAAACATCATTTGAGTGAAACCTATCCCGATGTGTGGGACAAGGGATTTGTCGAAATGAAGCGAAATGAAGGGGATACGGGGCTTCTAAATTATTGAGAAAATTTTGGGAAGTGGGGAGGGATGTTAGGGAGTAGGGGAAAGTGGAATCTCAGAATGTGAGTCAGGGGAAGGGGTCCAAAAAGGCAAAACATAGGCCTAGCCTAGAAAATTGCCAAGTTGTAGCAAGAGACTAGGGTTTCTGCGAAAATGAGGAATTTGGGGGATTTTAGTGATGGGAAGTGTTTAATAAGGTACATATGGACAGGGGAAGGTGTATGAACATTAGAATACAAGTTTTTCTGATGATTTGACCATCCAAGAGAAACTAGCTTCAAAACCCTAGGAGAGGGAAATGAACCTTGCCTAGGCGCAACTGAAGCATGAACGAGGTGTAAAATGACCCAGTGGAACTTGACATGATGATGAAAACCCTTTGAATGATGGTACACTCAGTTGCATGGTGACATGGAATGTCATTTGGACAACTTTGAAAAGGGTAAAATCAAACCCTAGACCTAATGCCTAGTGACCAAATTTTGCTTGAAGACTCACTGAAATGACACAATTTGACCTTGACACCTTAAAATCACTTTGTAAGAGCATGTTTGATCACTGAAGGAAGGCTGCAAAGGTTGACACTAACAAATACAAGCCTCAAAAATATCCTCTTTAATCTCTCTACTCTTATTTATATTCTTTCATTCTTTTATAATGATGGATACATCAACATTCATGTGATCAAAGATGAAGCTAAGACTTCTGGAATAGATCCAAGCCAAACACAAACAATAGAACTAAACACTCTTCTTGAACCTCTTTCGAACATGAGCTTTGCTAAATCTTGTAGCAAAGATGGTTCTAGAGTAGGAATCTGGGTGGTAAACACAGAAAACAATCATGCCGAGGGGCACTCTTACAAGCTCAATTTTCAATGTACCAATAACATAGCAGAGTATGAAGCCCTTATTTTAGGATTGCAGTTGTTGAAAAAAATAGGTGCCAAGCGAATCTCCATTCAAGGGGATTCTAAGTTAATTATAAAACAAATTAAAGGAGAATATTCAAGTAGACACCCTATAATGAGATCATAAAGAAATGTTGTGATTGATTTTATAGAGACTTTTCTTGAATATGACCTTTATGCAATTCCTAGAAAGCAAAATATCATTCCAAATAGTCTAGCTTTTTCAGCCAGCTTCTGTAAAATGCCTCACCCTAACCGAGAATATATAGTGTAAGTGAAACATCGACCAGTTGTACCAGATAATATGAAGCATTGTTAAGTGTTTGGCAAGGATAGACAAATTGAAAGTTTTCTGTAATTGTAAGATGAATTTCAAGATGATAGTATTGATTTGGAATCTGAAGTAGAAAATCGAATAATTGTACATTCTAATATATAAAGGCAGTTAGAAAACTTAGATGCAAATACACCCATAGATAAATTTGTAAATAAATTAGAATTTCTTGAGATAGATCGAGAAAAGGAAGAGTTTGAAACACTTTAGTTAAAGGATAATGTTTTACCTAGAGGCCTAGTTCCACTAGAAGAATTATTTGATTTCAATAATGTGGGTAAGAATCCTAAGATTGAACCCACGGGAGAAGAAGTAGAAGAATGTAATATAGGAAGTGAAAAAGGTCCGAAAATCATAAAACTGCCTAAATCACTCCCAAATACCGAAAAACAAAAATACATTTCTTTATTCAAGGAGTTCAGTGATGTTTTTTTCCTCGAGCTATGAATATCTAAAAACATATGACACAAAGATCATACAACACAAAATTCCAATTAAAGAGGATCATAAACCATTTAAACAAAATCTTTGAAGAATAAATCCAATACTGATGCCTTTAACTAAGAAACAAATTAAAAGAATGTATGACTTTAAAATCACAGTTTTATTAGGTACTCTAAATGGGTTTCCAATATTATGCCAACCAAGAAGAAAACAAGTGAAATTAGATTATGTATAGATTTTAGGAACCTTAATAAAGTCTCCCTAAAGGACAACTATCATTTACCAAAAATGGATCATATTCTATAGAAGGTAGTTGTGTCTTCTAGGATTTCATTATTAGATGGTTTCTCGGGTTATAATCAGGTTCTAGTCCACCCAAATGATCAAGATAAAACAACCTTTACTACTCCATGGGGTATCCTCATGTATGTGAAGATGCCCTTTTGGTTAATGAATGTTGGAGCCACATTTCACAGAGCAATGGATATTTCTTTTGCTGATGAAATTGGTAGGTTTAGAGTGATCTATCTGGATGACTTCACAATTTATTGTAAAACTGATAAAAAACATGTGTTACATCTGAGAAGACTATTTGAGAAATGCAGAAGGTTTGGGATTTAACTAAATCCTAAGAAAACATTGTTTGGCCTTGAAGGGGGGGAACTTATTGGTCATATCATCTCTAAGGAAGGTATTAAAATTGATCCCAGAAGGATTGAAACTATTCTGAAAATCAATCATCCTAGAAATATTAAGGAACTTCAATCATTTATTGGTAGAATAAACTTCCTAAGAAGATTTATCCATAACCTTGAAGAAATTCCAAAAACATAACAAATATGCTAAAAACAGATTCAGAAATAAGATGGAACATTGAGGCTAGGCAATCATTTGATCAAGTGATACAAGAATTGAGAAAAGCACCAATCCTAATCAGTTCGGATTTCACTAAGGATTTTATAATCTTTTCATTCACTTATGAACACACTGTTGGAGCTGTCCTTTTACAAAAAAACGATGATGGATTTGAATAACCCATTTCTTTCTTTAGAAAGGATTTAAGGGATGTCCCAATCAAATATAATATAATGGAAAAACAAGCTTTTGCATTGATAAAAAGAAATTAAATATTTCAAAGCATATATCCTTCATTCTCACATAATTGCTTACGTACCAAACGTTGTAGTTAAGCATATTTTAATGCAAAATGGATGAGATGGTAAAAGAGGCAAATAGATTGCTATCATTCTTAAGTATGACATGGAAATCAAGCCAACAAAGCTTATCAAAGGACAAGGATTAGCCAAATTGATGGTTGAATCTAACTTTAATGCATTGCATATCAACTTTGTAGCTGCATTAGATGATGAAGAGGAACATGCGACTCCACAATTAGATGAGGGTTTTATGACCTCACCCTGGTATACAGACCTCATTTTTCTTTTATTCAACTTAAATGCTCCTCCTGGTTTAATTAAGAAAAAGGTTATATTTCTAAAGTTAAAAGCAACAAAATTTAGAATCATAGATAATGTTTTATATTAGAAAGATGCTAGTGGTATTCTACTAAAGTGTCTATTGAAAGATGATGTAGAAATAACAATGTGGCAATTCCATGAAGGTGATTGCGGCGGACATCTATACTAGAAAACCACTGCTAACAAGATCTGTAGAGATGGTTTTTACTGGCCTACCCTTTTCTATTATGTTCATAAGAAGGTAACCTCTTTCCTCTGGCTTTGAAAACCATATTTGTTGAAATTCCTCTCCAACAATGGGGATTGGATTTCATTGGAGAAATCCATCCATCATCCTCTGCCCAACATAAATGGATTCCCACTATTGGACCATTAATTTTTCATTATTATTATCACTTTTTTAACACCTATTTCATCCGTTTCTACTATTCTTTATCACGTCATTTATCATAATTCATCATATAATTCCATTTTATAATTATTTATGCCCTTATGGATATATATTTTTTATTCTCCATTTTTTTAATAAATTGGTGATTATTATGCATGATTTTACCAATCATGGTTTATTAATGAATTTTTTGTAACATCACTCATGATTTTAGCCTCCAAGATCTTTTTGAGATTGCAAATTCGATCTCCAGCTCGTAATTAAATATTCCAACTCAGAAATTCGTTGGAATAAGAAGTAAAAGTTTTACATTAGATGGTTCTGACAAATTAAGGAGAATCTTGCAAATCCGAGATATGGGTTTTGTGCAAAACAAACCAAATTAGTATTTTAATGAGAATTTTTCCAAAATTCTGTTTGGATTGAGAGAAATGCAATGTTCTTCAAAGGTGATTTTCTAATATTTGTTGTTGCGATCGTTTTCCAAATTATTCCAATTGCAATACCAAATTCGAGTTGTTCCTATAGAATGTTGATGGAAAGATCTTTCAGATTTGATCTTGTTTATTAATATTATGTAATCAATCGAAAATTTTAATGAAAATCATTTTGTACTTTGTGTATTTAAATGAAAACAGAGGTCAAAGAGAAGAGAATAATGAGAGGGATAATGGGGGAATAATGGAGGGATAATTAGGAGATAGGAGATGGACAATTCTTAGATAGGATGTAGGACAAGAGATCAGGGATGAGAGATGGAGATGAATAATTGTTTAATTTAAGGCAAAGCTCAAAGCTTCATTATGTTGTAATTATTTCTCTCATATATTTTAAGAAAGGAAGCTATCCATTGAGTTCTACATCTGTTATTTGTAATCTGATCTGAGTTATTTCTTAAGGCGAAACTGACTCTTGGGCAGTTGGGCCCACTACCTTGTATGAGGCGATTCCTTGAACATGTACATTAGTTTATTTGTGTGCTTTTTTCTTTGAATTTCAATCATTATTCTTTAAAGTAGGTTAGTGTAGAAAATAAAATAAATAAGGACATAAATAAATACATTTTTTTTATGTAAACATAGTTATTTTTGTTGCAAGACACTGTGGAAATCAATATCGGTGATAAATATTTTAATTTATTTGTGTATTTAGATGTAATATATTCATTTTTATCACAAATTTGGAAAATTTTCTTGAAAACCATATTATTTGGCTTGTTGTCTTGATGAAAGTTCTGAAAATACAGTCGAGACAATCATGTTTTGAGGGATGAAAAGGGAATATTTTTAAAACCTATTTCTATCTAAGTCTACCTTTATTTCTACTTTCCAACCCAATTTTAATCACTTTATTTGGATTTGAAATGAAGAAGTTATAACCAAAACATTGACAGGGTGTCTAGAAGGAAGCTCAAGAATAGTGTTGGGACAATCCATTTTTGGAGGACTAGATGACTATATTTTAAAAAAATGTTTCTATTTATATTCCCCAATGAATATAGTTTAAAATGAAATTTTAATCACTTAATTTCAATATCGTATGAGAGATTTATGACCAAAGTACTGACTATCTATTGTAAATATACACTTTTAAAACACTGTTTTTCTAGCTATTCACTTGCATATTTGACCCATCAATTATTCATGTCTTAAAAAAATGTTTCTATTGGAGATAAATAAATGAATATAATTTCATTTACAATTTGAATAAGCTCAATCCATCATAAACCGAAAAAGGTATCCTTAAAATATCCACTATTGGTCTAAGATGAGAAATCGAAAATGACTCTGTTATGCAGGCCGTTCTAAGTAAATTTGACAGATAATCTCATGAAATTTATAAAGCCTATTTATATTGGATATATAAATCTAAATGAAATTCCATTTTTCTTTCAAGTCACTCAAATCGGGAAAAAAACAAAGAAGTTGTGATTAAAACACTACAGGTTAGCATGATTGGTCACTACTCTCCTGCAGATAATAAATTAATTTTACTTTGCTATTTTTTCCGTGGATTTGTTTTAGAGAGAAACTACTTGTTATTTTTTTGTATACTTATTGGATTAGGGGAGCCAAATCACCTCTCTTTCTCGATGATTTAATGCTTCATTGCAGGTAGACACTCGTTTTTTGCAGGTCCTAGGAAAATAAAAAGGTCAATTTATGCATGAGCGATTCTTGAAAGAAATGTTAATGAAACAATTTATGAAACGAACTCACAAAAAGATAGAAAATATAGATCAACACCTTATAAATAAGCCTCTTCGAGGGAGAAACCTCCTTTACATTACACAAATGAACAATTCTTAGATGATATAAATTACTAAACCTCTCGAATCTAAGGGGTCACAATATGATCAAGTTGAGATAACAATAATAACATAAGGGCACAAAAATAACAATAATGGCTTTCTATGGGGCGTACTAATAACAATATGGGGACAATAGGGGTACAATAATAACAATAAAGGATACAATGACAATATTAATGGGGGAATCACTAGTATTATAGGGGCCTAACATGCCCCTCTCCTTCTGAAAAGCGTTGTCCTCAATGCTTGAGTAGTTCTAGATGCTTGTATATAAAATTGCCATCCTCCCATGTGGAATGTTCAACAGATAAGTTCTTCTACTTGATGAGATACTTCGAAATTGATCGATTTCGTAGCTGTTGAGTTCCTGTTTCTATGATTGCTTCCGATACTAATATAATTTTTCCTTCCTCGTCATGTTCTGGGAATACTGTTTGAACTAGGAGCTTGTCGCCTATAACTTTCTTTAAACATGAAACATGGAAAACCGGGTGCACTCGAGAAGCTACAATTTGTATGCAATAGTATCAATATTTTGCAACACCTTGTATGAACCATAATACTTTTGTGATAATTTATTACCCTTCTTAGCTTTCTTGAGGGACATTTTTTTATATGGTTGTAGCCGTAGGAATACCCAGTCACCTACATCAAAACTTCTTTCATTGCAATGTTGATCTATCTGTTGTTTCATTCTATTCTACACCAACGTTAGGTTATCCTTTAAGAGTTGGAGAACTTGTTGCTGATGCTCGATGTGATGTTCCACTACTTGAACCTTAGAATTTTCTCTTAAATATGATGTGATGGATGGTGGACTATATCCATAAAGTTCCATAAATGGGGTCATTTTTGCTACAGTATGGAAGGAAGTGTTATACCACCATTCAGCCAGAGGAGACCATTTGACCCATTGTGTTTGTTTATCAGATACAAAGCAACGAAGATATCTTTCCAAACGTTTGTTTAATATCTTAGTTTTCTGATTAGATTGAGGATGATAAGATGAGATATGAGCTAATTGAGTACCGAGATAAGAAAATAATTATGTCCAAAAATTTCCAGTGAAAATGGGATCTCTATCGCTTACAATAATGTTTGGCTTTCCATGTAGCTTTTGAATTGTTTCAATAAATGCAATAGAAACTGTACTAACTTTAAATGGATGTGATAATGCACAAAAGTGTGCATACTTGGTATGTCTGTCAACTATCGCCATAATGACAATCTTTCCTTTAGACTTAGGTAAACCTGCGATAAAATCCATTGAGACCTCCTCCCAACATTGGCTTAGAATGGATAAACGTTGTAATAGACATGGGGTCTTAATTTTTTCAACTTTATTTTGTTTGAAAACCAAACATTCTACCACATAATTTTGAATATCCAATTTAATGCCATCCCAAAAAAATTCCTTCTTAACCATGTGGTAAGTTTTTAAAAATCCTGAGTGCCCTCCTAAGGGAGAAGTGTGCAATTCCATAAGAATCTTTTATTTGAGTTGCGAATTCCCACATAGGTATAAACAATATTTGTACTATAAAGAATCAATTTTCCAGCTAAATGTATGAGATGTAATGGGATCTTGTTGTAACTTTCGAATGAGTTCCCACACTTCGTCATTCTTCCATTCCACCCTTATTTCATTTATCCAATCTGGCTGGATAATAGAAATGGTGCACAACAATGCTTCCACATCCTCATCCTTTTTTGAGAGTGCATTTGCCACAAAATTTTTCTTCCCTTTTTTGTACAGGATTTAAAAGTCATAATCCAACATCTTTGTGACCCATTTTTGTTGCTCTTCAAAGGATAATCTTTGTTCTAAAAAGTATTTAAGACTATCATGTTTCGTTTTTACCTTGAAGTGTCTTTCCATTAGGTAGGGTTGCCATTTCTTAAGTGCATCTAGTATTGCTACCATTTCCTTCCCATAAATAGCTTTGTGTAAATACTTTCCCTTGATTGGATCACTTTCGAATGAAATGGGTCTTTCATCTTGCATTAAAACAACACCAATTCCATTTCCTGAAGCATCACATTCCATAATAAAGGTTTTTGTGAAGTCTGGTGTAGAAAATACCAGTGCTTGACACATTGCCTCTTTAAGATGTTTGAAGGCCTTTGTTGCTTCTGGAGTCAATGAAAATGCATGTTTCTGCAATAATGTTGTTAGAGGTGCTGCTATTCTCCCATAGTTCTTAACAAAATTGCAATAATACCCTTTCAACCTGAGAAATCCTTGCAGATGCTTTATGCATGTGGGAGTTTTCCATTCCTTAATGGCTTTAATTTTTCTAGGGTCTACCTTAACACCTTCATGAGATACAATATGACCCATATATTCCACCTCTTGTACTCCAAAGAAACATTTGGAGATTTTTGAATATAATTGTTTCTCCTCCAATAGTTTGAGCACCCTATCATCATGTTCAACATGATCCTTCCAAGACTTGTTGTAGATTAGTATATCATCAAAAAATACTAACATAAATTTTCTAAAGAAGGGTTTGAAAATGTAATTTATCAAACCTTGAAATGTAGAAGGCGCATTGGTAAGGCCGAAAGTGATGACCAAAAATTCATAATGACCCTCATGAGTTCTAATTGTTGCTTTCGGAATGTCTCCAATCTTCATTCTGATTTGATGATATCATGAACGAAGATCCAACTTGGTGAAGTAAATTGATCCATGCAATTCATCCAATAATTCTTCAATGAGAGGAATGGGAAATTTATCTTTAATAGTGAGATTGTTGAGCTCCCTATAATCCAGACACATGTGTCATGATCCATCCTTCTTGTGCACCAATACTATTAGAGCAGAAAAATAAATTTGACTGGGTTGAATTATACCAGCCTCTGGCATTTCTGCAACCATATGTTCAATTTCATTCTTTTGGGCATAGAGATATCTGTATGGCCTGATGTTTGGAGGAACACTTCCTGGAATCAAATGAATAGCATGATCATGATCATGAATAGGTGAGAGACCTTTGGGAGTATCAAATACCTTGGAATGATTGTCCAAGAATTTTTGGAGATCTGGAGAAATAGATGATTTTGATGTGTGAACCTCTAGTGAACATATTTGTGAAATTACACCTTATTGTTCCTTATTTAGAAGCTTTGTCATACCATTAGAGTTGATTATCTTTCCCAGTTTCCCTGCAATACCCCTTAATTCAATGTCTTTTCCTTCTAAACAAAATTTCATGAAAAGATCTCGAAAATTAAAAACTATTGTACCCAAGGATTGTAGCCATTGGACTCCTAGTACAACATCAGCACCACCCATTGCAATGGAAAGCATTAGGCTATTCAATACATATTCTCCCATGGATAGCTTGATATTATGGCACTTTCCAGTGCAATTTATGATTCCTCCACTTACAACCATCACTTGACACTCTGGTGTTGGATACAGGAAGCAATTCAATTCCTTTGTTATCTTACAATGAATAAAATTATGGGTACTTACCGAATCAATCAACACTATTACCTTTTTCTTCTTGATATGCCCTTCTATCTTGATAGCTTGAGGAATGGTAATTCCAATGAATGCATTATAAGATATGGTCGGATTCATTTCTTCTTTATCTAGGGTTTTTCCTGGAGTATATCCTCTCCTTTTGACATTTCTTGTTCCTTTTCTTCCCCCTCTTCACAATCTATGTAGAATAATTTCTTCTCATCACATTTATTACTTTTAGTGTATTTTCTATCACAACTGTAACAAAGCCCTTTTGCTCTTTTTTCTTCCAATTGTTGTGGTCTCAACCTTGTAGGTTGTGGAAGGCTAGGGGAAACAACACTTCCATATTTATAGTTGTGAGTGGTAGGCTTCCTAGTTGCCATAATTTTTCTTTCCATTTTTCTTGGTAACCTGAATGCCTTCTCCAATGAGTCAGGTTCCCAAAGGCGAACCTCATGTTGGATATTGTCCTTTAAAGCCCCTATGAACACATCAATGTTATGCTCCTCTAGAATATCTTTTACTCTTATGTTCAATTTTTGAAATTCCTCAATGTGCTCCATCATTGAACCCTTTTGTTTGAGATTTATCAATTGGCTAAAAAAGGTGTTGCTTTTTGTATCATCATAATGTGCTATCATTTCTTCTGTAAAAATTACCCAATTGACAATTTGTTTACAAGAGCAAATCCATGTATACCATACAAATTGATTTGGTTCCAGGTATAAAGTTGCAATATGACCTTTTGTGTGTTTTTCACATTATGGAGATCGAAAAATTACTCCATCTATAATATTCATGCTCTGAGATCTTTGCCATAAAAATTCATCATATCGATTTTTGGAACATGGTGGGTCTTTAATCCAACATTAGAGTCTATGAAACCATGATTAACATTTCTTTTGTTCTCATCACAAGTTTCCTTTACTACCCTTTCACCATTAGTGACCACTTGTTGTAGCAACTTATTCAAATTTATCTTCAATGATTTCATCTTATCGTCCATGCCATTCATCTTAGTGTCCATGCCATTCATCTTAGCTTCCATGTCATCCATATTAGCTTCAACACCATTCATGTTAACTTGCATGCCATTCATATTAGCTTCCATGCCATTCATCTCAGCTTCATTTACCTTTAGTGGGAGTGAAATGTGTTGTACTTGGTCTTGTAATTTTGATATATCATGTTGCATTTCTTCCTCTTCTTCATGAGTCATGCTAGATCTTTCATGTTTCTTACTAGGTGTTTCCATTTTCTTTCTTCAGGGCATCAACTAATACTAATAATTCTTCACTGTTCCCTTTGAATTCCTTCAAACTAAGTTTTAAAACCAATACTATGCAAAATTAAAGAAAAAACTACACACCTTTGTTTTTACTTTGTAAGAGCTTGATATTGAGTCTGTTGTACCTCTGTAACTGTGGATCTCGAATATCTGAAATGTCGACCTGCGGTAGCCCTTTGGGTCATCCTTCTAATGCTTTTCGCCTTGATCTACCAGTTTACATGCACATCTACTTAGTCGTTAATGTAGATAGCTTGAGACTATTTGAACCTTCATTAATCAAAGATCCCGAAGAGCAGAGTCAACTGCCTTCTATTGATGATCTGTTACCTGAATATCTTAATGAGTTGTAGGAAGATATAGTTGTGGATAGGAAGGTAAGAACTACATGCAAAGCGAATTTTGAGTACCTTAGGATCAGAATCAAAGGTTTAAAGCCAAGCAGTGCGAAATGGATAGAAATTGAGCAAGCGAGGAAGAAATACCCTCACTTGATTGATGCTTAAAAGAAAACCAACTTTTGGTGGTCCCAAAGATTTTTTAGTGGGAAGGCCATGCTCTGAATTGGATCCTAGAAACTCTCTAAGTTTTCGTGACTGTTTCAAATTATGCTAAAATATTCAAGTCCTAGAAAAGATCGAAGCTATCATAAGGAATCCTCATAACAATTGCAATTTTGGCTAGAGTGGAGCAACGAGGACCCTCGGTCAAGCACATAGACCATTGGCCCATGGTAAAGTGAAATGGTACAAACTCGCAAAAACCAGAGGCTAATTCAGGAAATAGAGGTGGATTCTGATACAGCATTAGTGCCAAGTGCTAATCGCGTATCGTAGGCCCTTAGTGAAGGAAGGCCCCAAAGCACCAAGACCCAAAATCGCTATAAAATTCGGAAAAGTAAATATTTCGGTTTCGTAGCGTGTGATTGCACAAAACTAGTAGGATATCAGAAGGCTTCGAGGCAGTAAGTAGTTTTGATTGAGTCCCGCCTGATGCCACACATCGAGTGACACACATTCGACAGATGAGAGAGAAAACTACCTACATCGGATGGGTAAACATCGTGCGACTTATCCACCTGATATGAAGGATGACTATAGGATTTGGGGGGCCCAGATCAATGATGGAGATACATCCCGATGACTGACTAGATTTGACAGGTCGAAAAGCAATATGACAGGGGATTTGAAGTTCAATGTGGATGATGAGTTGGAAACCGATTCAAGATTCGCAGGTGATCTTGAAGCAAATGGAATTAATGGCCATTAAAAAATGATTCAAGTAATCTGACACCCAGTTTGTTGGGAAACAGGTGGCCACCTCCCTGCGAGGTGTTACCTAGTAATGATGACGCAGAGTAGAGGAATTTGAATGGATATAGGTAAGGAAACCAAAAGGCCAGGAAGCAAAAATGAGCAGTCAAAGAATAGACTAGCTTTAAAGCGGTGAACTAATAGAGGTAACACACAGAGGTAGACAACGAAGAGACACAAGAAGCTAATAGCAGAAAACAAAGAATAGGAGCTGAGTTGACCTGAAGGTATCATCGAGCCATAGAGAGCTAGAGAGAGTCAGAGAGAGTCAGTGTACTCCATTGAAGGATTGAGAGGTTCAAGAAAACTCCTTGACATAGGCAAACTCCTTGGCATAGGCCTATCATACTACTATGACCCTCAGAGGTCAATTTTTAGTAAGGAGATTCTGTGCACTCCATTCCTGCTGAATCCAGTCTATTTAGTGAGTCTTGAATCGAGCTCACTGTTGTAAAAAATCAGCTTGAAAACATAATATAGAGGGCACCACTGAAAGTTTGGACCAGGAGATGTAGCCCAGGATCTTTGGGTGAACTCCTTATTAAACTTGTTTTGTTTAGATGTTTGACTATTATGTTTTCTCTGATTGCCTCAGTGTCTATGTATTCTAGCAATCTTATCGATTTGTTGCATAAGTAACATAGGCACATCCATGCACATGAGTCTATAATTCCTTTCATTCTTTGTCCTGGATAAATTCTAGATCATCTACTGATGCTATTCTACTTGTATAAAAGAAGACTGAAATGCAAAGCAAACCAAGGAAATCCTAGTTAACTACTAATCCTACTTTTGTAGTAAACACTATGAAAACCATGAAAAGAATGCCATTATCTACTAAAGGAAGTAAACAACATCTACCTAAGCTATTTCTAAATGTAAATGAGCAAAAAACATATTTTTGGATTTTTATGTATTTTTATGTGAATTTGTTATGGATGTAATTTATTTGTTTGTGGATGTGGCAACAAATAGGTGGTGATGGAGGGTGGTTTTTGGATTTGAGAGGATGTAGGATGGTTTGGATGTGTCCTAGGAGGTTTCAAGTGGCATTATAGAGGATTTTCCCAAACTCGGCCTTCAAAAGAAAGCCTACGTGAAAATCTACAAGAGGACATAGGAAATCTACAAGAGGAAAAACAACGCTCTACAGGAGGCCTACAGGAGGAGGCCGAGAGACGTTTTCACTATTTTGAAGGTGTGAGAGTGGGTGGAGAAGGTATATGAAGGTTGGAATGAAGTGTTAGGGCACCTAGGGTCTACCAAGAATAATTAGGAGAGAGAAAGATGATTGGATTTGCTCAAGGAGAGAGAGGAAAGTCTATGGGAAATGCAGGAAACTAGGGCAGAATTGAGGAGAGAATTGGGCGACCTGTAGGGCATGGATTAGACGGATGATGGAGTGGCTAATAGGCTAGAATGATGCTATAAGATATATGTTTCATAAACATCTGACAGTCAACCAATGAGATTAAGCAAGAAATGAAATAAGTGCATCTAAAAAACAAAGGTTTTGCATCAAAGTAAACTATGATCTATGGAAGAAAATGTTGATAACCAGTGCATAAAAGAAAATCATGAAAGAAGAATGTTGAAAATAAGGAAATGAGCATGATGAAGAAGTTTTGAAGCAAAGAAAACTAACTATGAACCAATTAGAAAGGTGCAAACACTAGAAGTCCTATGAAGGGGGAAAACCTATGTTTTTGGGGCAACAAGAGGGTATTTGCTTAAGATCATTGTCCCAAAGGGAGGAAGAGAGGCCAAGGAATTTTTTCTAGCCTTTTGGATCTTTTCTTTATCACTGCTTAACATACTATTGAAAACACAAATGGAAACAAATTACTGAATCATCAAAAACAACCTATTCTTAACCATTAAAGAAATATATCTAACAACAACCTAATATACAAACTGAAATGAAACATAAAAATACAATAAAATATGAGGTTGGTTTCTTGGATTGGGCCCTAACCCAAGAGCTTCAACCCTATGTTGTAACTCAGTGCTAACTCAAAAAGGATTCCATCTTTATTCTCAAAACAGTAACAAGATTACATGAACTATCAAGATAATAAGCTCGAAGTTGAGCGGATTTTACATAAGTAATATTGCAGAGAAAATTAAACAAAAAATATGACCCTAGTGAGGCCCTAGGCCTCTCTACTTATACCAATGAAGATACCAAGAACTTCCTTAAAATCAGGGAGGCTTGGCTCCGAAAACGCGAGATAGTAATTAGTTATCCTCCACTTGCTCGACTACCTGCTAATTCATGACTTGGTTACCTATACTCTAAGATGAATGAAGGGGAATTTAAAGTGGGGAGTAATAAATGAGGGGGATTCCCTCCTATAAGTCCTCTCCTTTGTCCAATTCAAGTTATTGCTACCATTTTTCCACTGTATCCTTGACTCTGACCACAAAAATCATTAATAATCTGCATTAAACACATATTAGACCTCATGGCATCATAACTAACTCAACTCACTCTATAAGCATAAATATAATCAGAAAATCATGTAATAAGCTAAGATAATGGTTGATTTGACTACATTAGGAGGTAAAATGAGTCCATACAATTACCCATTTATGAGGCTCATCATCACCCCCTGTTGAAAGTGTTGCTCATCCTCTGAGCAACTTAGTCCATCCCCTCATCTTTTATGGCCCTGGTGGCCTCCCTAGCATCCCATGATTCTAATGTAGTCTCCTCTTCCTTGTCATAGAATATTGCCTTCCTGTCTACCTCCTCCCATTGTTTTTCCTCTTCTTCTTCTTTTCTGCCTTCTAGCATTCCTAGCAGCAATGAGGGACTCAATTTGAGGCCAATCCAATTGACCTGCAGCCTTTGCATGGAGTGTTTGTACATTGGCACTCTCCTTAGTGCCTCTCTCATCCTCATTGGGGAATGATACTCCCTAATCTATAGATTATGTGGTAAGGTGTTCCATCTCCTCATATATGCATGCACACAGTCATCCCCAAGAAACCTTTCCATATCCTCAAAATGTGAAATGGCTTGAGCCTAATCACTGATATATCTAGGGGCAATTTGAGGATTATGTGTAAGTAGGTTGTTACACAATAATTTGTCACCATCCCTGTTACTCCTTTTCCCGCATGTTGGAGGACTTATTCTGGGACCTATGAGAAGTGACATAACCTGAAAACACTTGCATTGTATCCCCTTGAGTATGTACTTCATATGCCCTGAAGACACCTTCTGCAAAATACCCATAAAAATAGCCCTTTTTCCATTGGCATTGTTCCTCAATGTATCGCTCGCGCCAATGAGGGAAATCCTCCAAAGAGGGCGCTCCATCCGGCGCTCTATCTCAGAGTCGCACTAGCGCCAACCCAGTTGGGTAAAGTTTTTAACAAACCAACTTGCGAAGGTTCTTCCTAACCTATTCATGAACTAATTCTAGTTTGAGTTAGTTTAGTTCGGATTCGAATCTCCATAGAAGGGAAGTAGTTCTCCACCTCTCATGGAAGCTTCCTAATGATAAGGACAATCCCATGAATCTTGTGGATGATCTTATCTCCTTCTCCTCTCTCTATATAAGCTTGTCCTTTTGCCTTTGAGAAGCTAGTTAGTAATTCTACTCTTCAAGCTCCAAATTCTAAGTCCCAAAGTCTGAGAATTGCTAAGCTCATGGTACAAGAGGCCTTGTTCACCCCCATAAGGCTATATCTTTAATGAGGAGATCTTTGTCCAAGTAACCAACGAGAGAGAGGCTTGTTCCCCATTCCCAACAAGCTTTGCAAGGCATGTGTTGCTGATCACCCAGCCAAAGGAGGATTTGACGTCAGAACTTGGTTGTATTCTTCTTTGTTTATCAATAATAATAGATGACTATCATTATGATCCCACTCTTATTGTGTTTATAATGATGCTTGAGTTATATCCTTTCTGACTGATATATAGTTGCATTTATTGGATTTTATGCTTATATTTGTGTTGTTATTTGCATGTGCAGGTGTCCATTCATGAGGATCATGGGAATTGTGACCAGCTACAGTGAAAGAATGGGAGCGATGACTCTTCTACAAATACTAGTGTTGGATTCGAGGTAGGCCCTCATCATTGGTCTTTACTTTGCAATTAGGAACCTACGTGTTAGCGTTGTTTGATTGTTGCTAGACCCCATTTAGGCTAGTGGGATTGCCTCTTTCCGCAGAGAGGATTTACCTACACAACATAGGTTATGAGTGTTGATGAGTGCCATGGGGTCTGATGGCTCAGCTCTAATCATTAAGGGCTCATTCTGTTCCTTTATCATAAACCTTTTTATTTCTGCTGCCATTAACTCCTCATGGTTCATCCATGAGGCCATGGCCATTAATTGGAGGTCCCCTAGCCTAGCATTCAGGTCCCACACATTCATGTCTATGAGGGCCATGTTATGGAGATATAATTTTGCCATCTTTGCCTTATATTATGATGTGCTTTGGTCAAATAGGTCCATAAACTGCCTGTAATCTCGGAAAGGCATTGTGCCTCATTGTGCCAAAGCCTTCATCTGAAATTGCATCCATTGGTCCCTGAGATACAGACCATAAGATTTTGTTGGCATCCTACATTGCAATGCCTCCATGGACCAGCTGGCCATGCATGCCAATGGGGTCTCTTTCTCTTGCAATTCTCTTCTTAGCAATTCATTTTCAGTTTCAAGGTGACTTCTTCTGATTGCTTCCCTATGTCTAAAAGCACTTAACTCTCTACCCATTTCTCTAAGTTTGTTCTCCATATGGAAAATATCCTCAACTCCTTTGGATTTGGCTAATTGCATCCACCTATGGGTCCTTATTCTTTCTTTCTCCAGTTCAAGGAATAGTGGAATTGCAATTTTTTGTGGAATGATTCTTCCCACCTCAAGAAGATTGTAGTAAGAACCAAGACTAGGCTGGGGATCAGGTTCTTGTGCCTCTATTTCTTCCTCCTTTCCCTGTGGCTGTCCTTCTACCCATTTTTCATGTTTTTTGGTCTGTTGTAGTTTTGACAGGGTCTCCTATAGAACAGTCCATGCCTCCTATAGAACTATTTTTGAGTCTTATAGTTCTACTTTTTCTTTCCATGTGGGAGATCTAGGATTCCCCCTTTCACAAGTGATAGTTGCCTTGGAAGGGAATTCTTTTCCTTGGGTAGAAGGTGAATCTTCAATAACAATTGGCACTTTAGAAGAAGGTTGAGGTTTCCTTGTTTTGATCCTTGTGCTCTTCCTAGCCCTGAAATAGATTGAGTGTTGCCTCTTCCTCTTTTGTTTTGGCTTAATTGGTGTGATGAGGGCAGTGAGAGTAGCTGTTGCTTACCTTTATAGGGTCTCAGGAGACACTTCTATCTTTTCTGCCCCTTTTCCTCCTTTTATCTCTGTTTTTGCTCTGTTTTCTCCTCTCTCTTTTGGTTTCTTTCTTCTTCCCCTCTTGTTCCTCTAAATCACGAGTTTCTTCCCCTTCTTCCCCTTGCTACTCTTCCTCCTCACTACTAGTAGGGCTAATATCATAGGTCAGGGCCTTTATGTCATCTTCAATAGTCATGTTTCGAAACATTTCCCATGCTATGGGGATTGTAAATGTATGGAGGGCTTCTTCCACTAAAATTTTGATTAACTCATGGTGACCTAGCTGGTCTGGATTTCCTGCTTTTACTTTAGTACTGGAGTCAATGAGGGACTGCAGGAGGAAGTAAGGGATGTTGAGCTTTTGAGGGGTTGGAGTGTCCATTCTATACCTTAATTCATGCATGATTCTAAAGTGGCAACCAAAGACAATGCTATACCTCCCCTCATAGGAAATATACTTTATTATTTGATAGCTAACTTCATCCCAAGGGTATGGTATGCTAGCTCTTCTTATGCCATTCTTATCCTCTACAAGGGTTTCATTGTTTTGGAAGAAGTTTTTCTTGGCAACCTGGCCACTTGGTTTTTCATCCTTACTCCAAGGTAACCCAAGAGGAAGGGTGGTGACCCTACTGATAAATTCAGGGGTTATCTCTATGGAAAGGCCCCTAAAGGTGATAGTGGCATGTGTTCTGGAGTGAGGGACCAAAGAGTGGGAAAATTCATGAGCAATTTTTCTCATCTAACCCTCAGAATTTCTCAAAAAAGTTCATCCAATTAGCTCTTGTGAATATTTCCACTACTTGGGGGTGTGCATGGAGCCTAGAGGAATTGGTGGGATCATAAAACCTACTATCATTTTTTTTATGCTTCTTTGGGAAACCAAATGAGAGACAAACGTTTTTGAAGAAAAATAGAGAAACAAGAAGACTGTGTTTTTTTTAAAGAAATAAGAGGAAATTCTGTCATGTATTTCCTCCACCTAAAAGTTCTATTTCCTCCTCAAAAATAACCCACTGCTCTCATATTTTCATATTCAATGGAGTTATGCCAAGAACCTACCTTTTCAACCCGAGAATTGTGATAAAAATTGTGTTTTCCCTCTCCAAAACAACTTACTGGCCCTCTTGTAGAACACTGCTAGCCCTCCTATAGGATTCTTGTAGGTTCTCTTGTAGAACCTATAAGTGCTCCTCTAGAATGCCAAGAGCAGGGATATGGGAGAGGTTAGTGGAGAATGATGGGTACGAGGCTTGTGGGGGCATGAGAAGGTAGCATGGGTGGAGTTTTGAGGAGAGAATGAAGGAGAAACGTGGTGAGAGTGCTTCGATGAGGAGTACTTATTTCTTTTTATGGATATTTTCGGTGATGGAGGGTACACTGGCCAAGTGTACGTTGGCCCCATTTGGGCTGTTGATCCCTGCCTACCTTGTCATTATTTCCCTCTCCTCGTAATCATCTCTCATGATTGCATCAGAGTTCCATCGCCTCCACTACCTGTCCTTGACATCTCTCTTGAGTTTGACTAAGCGCACGTGCGGTGACATCTTCGGATGTGTGAAGTCAATTGGATGAAGGTGGCCAAGTTAACTAGCCACCTCAACCCCAACCAACCTCAACCATCTCTTTGTTGTTGCATGCTCTCTAATTATACCAAAAAGAAGAAAGGAGTGGGTTAGTTACTTACCTGAGATCTGAATGCATTTGTTGTGAGGTGCTATGGCCTTTCCTTCTACTACATGCCTTTATTTCTTTTGGTGCATGATTGTCTTCTTGCTAAGATATGGTTGTGCTATGTGCAGGTTCCTTTCTAGCTAGATCTGATCTTCTGGTGTCTTCTTCAACCTTTAGATTTGCACCCTCATGCTGTTGATGCTATATTTTAATGGGATCAACTGCTACAAGAATTCCTACAGGAGCTCCTGTAGCTACTTCTCCCTTTGAAATTTTACCCTTTTTTGTGCTTGGAGCTGTGAAAATGATGCAACAAATGCGGATAGAGATGGAGAGGAAGAGGGTAGGCTTCAGGTGAGATGGATGGTGTGGTTCTCTTTCTTATTTTTTTGTTTTTATCTTTTTTCTAAAAATTGTTTTTTCTATGTTTTTTTCTTGGGCACGAAGAGGAATGATGCTTGGGATGTGATGCAGGTCTAAAAATGATGGAAAAGAGGTTTTAATATTGAAGGAGAATTTATAAATATTTTATGAAGCTTCCCTATTCCTCAAACTGCCTTTAAAATCCATTTCTGGCTCTCTGTAATTTCTACAGGAGCCTCCTGTAGAAGACACAATTTTCAAAAAAGAACCACAGTGAGGTGAAAATAATGCCAATAATGATGGAGAAAGGTGAGGGAAGATAGGATAGGTGTTGGTATTTGTTTCAGAACTCCCTTGGCACTTGTTTCTCCCTCTTGTAGTCCTCTTGCAAACCTGTAGTACAACTGGAAATTCATTTTTCTTTTTCTTCTCTCTTTTTTTTTTGTAAACAACCAGGGCACCTTAGGGAGCTTTTCACCCTAGTTGCCTACCTTGGGTGCCTACAAGGGAGGTTTTCACGTAGGGATCTTATTTTTTTCTTCTCTTCTTTTTTTGACACCACTGGGCCACCTCCTAAGAGGTTTTCAAACCAATGATCGACTCAAGCACCTCATGGAGGTTTTCACTTGAGTCATTATTTTTTTCTTTTTTTTCTCTTTTTATTGAGTGAGTGGGTGAAGTGGAGTCAAAGACATCCTCTACTACCATCACTAACTTATTCAGTACTTCAATGAACTATCACTTGGAGAGGGGTTTCTTGTAGACTTTCAACTGATGTCCATTGACAAGCATGGGATGGCTTCATCATCAATGGTTATGATCAAAATTGAACCATTGTCATTGCATTTCTCCACAGTGTAGGGTCCTAGCCATCTTGTCCTCAACTTGCCCTTGAAATCTTTATACGTTGAATCATAGAGTAGTGCCCAATCTCTCTCTTGAAATTTCTTCTCTTTGATGTTTCTGTCATGCCATATCTTCCTCTAAAGTTGGACTACCTTTGTGTGGATAAGGGCCTGTAATCTTTGTTCATCCAATCCATTGAGATGGAGTAATATTTATTTCTGTGCATGGCAAAGGTCTAGGTTTAGCTGAGTTGCCATCCTTACTGTATTGAATTCAAATTCTATTGACAGAAAAGCCTTCTTCCCATAGACTATTTCATAGGGTGTGAACCCCGTAGTGGTCATCAATGTTGTGTTGTAGGCCCAGGTGGCCTCAACTAATATGTCCGCCCAGTCTTTTCTGCTACTACTCAATAACTTGGTCAGGATCCCTTCCAAAGCTCTATTAGTGACTTCCACCTACCCATTGGCTTGTGGATGGTAAGGGGTAGAAGTCATGTGCTTGATCTTATGATGTGTGAGTAGGTCTTCAATCAAATTGGAAGTGAACTGGCTGCCTTGATTTGTAACCAACTCTCTTGGATACGTGAACTTGTAGAATATGTTTTCCCTCAAAAACTCAACTACTTTTTCCTCTGTCATTGTTTTGATTGCTTTTGTCTCTTCTAACTTTGTCAGGTAGTCGGTGCACACAAATGTATTTCTTTTGTTTTGAAGGAGGGCTGATAGGCCCCACAAAGTCCATGCCCCACTTCTCAAATGGCTGACAAGTCACTTGAGGCTGCATGGGCATTTCATCCTTTGGAGTGGATTTCTCCATCCTTTGATACCGATCGCACTGGCCAACATATCTCCTCACATCCCAATGAAGAGTGGGCCAATAGTAGCATGCTTGCAGTATCTTGAAGGCAGTTCTTTTTGCTGCAAAATGACCTCGATAGGGCCCATCATGACAAGTTAGAAGGATGTCAAAGACTTCCTCCTCCCTGACACATATTTTCAAGATCTTATGTGGGCCAACTTTGAAGAGATTGCCCCCAATCTAGGTGAAAGGGGAGCTTTTGCTTACTACCTTTCTCTTCTCTTTTGAGGATAAGTGTGGTGGGAACTATGTTGAAACCAAGTAGTTTTCTATATCAACAAACCATGGAGAGAGTACTAAGATAGAAAACAAGTGTTCATCTGGCATTTGATCATCCACCATTTCTTCTTCACCTGCAGGAAAATTTACTCTAGACATAAAGTCAGCAACAAAATTTTCTTTACCAGGCTTATCAACAATGGTGAAATCAAACTTCTGCAGTAAAAGCAATGATCTAATAATGTGATCCTTTGCATTCGGTTTCTTCATTAAATATCTAGTTGCAACATGATCAATGTGCACAAAATTTTGATAGCCTATAATATGATGTCTGAATTTGTTTAAGGAATGCACTACATCTAGGACTTCCTTTTCAGTGACTGTATATTTTAGCTCTTCCTTTGACAATTTTTTGCTTATGAAGTACATGGTATAAGGCAACTTTTCATCAATTTGTCCCAAGGCTGTTCCTATCACTTTGTTCAAGGCATTTATGTGAATGGGGAAAGGTAGGGCCCAATTTGGGCCTCTTAGAATTGGGGTAGTCACAAGTTTGCTCTTCAAGGTATCTAGGGATTTTTGACAATTTTCCGACCATATAGACTCAACATCTTTACCTAAAAGGTCAAACAAAGCAGAGGCTAGCTTGCTGAAATCTTTAATGAATCTCCGATAATACCCAACTAAACTTAGGAAACTTCTGACATCTCTCACCTTTTGAGGAGATGGGACCCTTTGGATAATGGAAATTTTGTTGGGGTCCACCTGTAATCCTTGTTGAGATATTGCATGATCTAGCACAGTCCCTTCAGTCATAAAAAATTCACATTTTTCTGGACTAAGGGACATGTTCATCTCAATATGCTTGTCTAGAACTTTTTGTAGGTTAGATAAAGCTTCCTAAAAGTTAGAAGCATAAGGAGTAAAGTCATCCATGTATATCCTACTGCATCACGAACTAATTCGGAGAATATACTCAGTACTGCTCTTTGGAAAGTGGCTGGAGCATTACACAAACCAAAAGGAAGGACTCGATATGCAAAGGTACCCCAAGGACAAGTGAAAGTGGTCTTACCTTGTCTTTCTGGATGATTTGAATCTAATTGTACCCACTAAACCCATCTAGGACAGAGAAAAACCTTTTCCCTGCCAGACTGTCTAATCTTTGATCTATGAAAGGTAAAGTAAAATGGTCCTTCTTAGTGGATTTGTTCAATTCTTGATAGTTGACACAGATTGTCCACTTTCCATTTTTATTTGGAACTAGCACCAAAGGAGAGACGCATTCACTATTAGAGATGGGGTAGATGAATCCCACATCAAGCAATTTCTGTAGTTATTCCTTAATAATATCTTTAAGTGTTGGATTCATCCTCCTTTGAGGATGCTTGACTAGCTTGTAATCCTCCTTGATATATATATGATGAGTACATACCAAAGGGTGCACTCCCTTAATCTCCTTATAACTCTATGTGAAGGCATCTAGGTGTTTTCTTAGCAAGCTGTTAGAGTCGGCCTTGTCAGTCCTCCATCAGAGATCAAAACTCTTTCTGCATTTCATTTTAGGTGTCTCGCTCCATTCACTCCAACTACATTCTGCTAGGGGCATGCCATAATCTGACGGAAAAGGTCTTGTTAGTCATTTCCCCTCATGTTTGGCACCTGCTGGCTTAGGTCTTTTCTCAATGTTGACTAAAGTCCATAACAATCAATGTTTGATCTTTTAATGGACGAGAGTCATTTTTAGTCATTAGGTCTAGGGATCAGATAAATTGGTCTTCAAAAATATCCAATAAAGCCATGCAGGCCAGAGGGAGGGCCTTACAAAGTTATGATTTAAAGAATTTCATTGTCATGTTGACAAATTAAGACTGTTCTTCAAAACTTTGTTTTGAAGAAAAGTCAAACAGTGTGTCATTTGTGATAATTTTCAAAAAAGTCTCCAATTGATCTCTTCAGGCATAGTCATGGTTTCCGTGGCCAAATGCCCTGTCATAAAACCCTTTCAAAAAAGTGCCGAAAATTTCAACATTCTAGCTAAAAATTCAGAGGGAAAAGTGAAATTCAGTGTTGAATTAAATTAGGAAAAAGTGCTAAAATAAAAACATTATCAAAGTGGGTTTTGAAGAAACAAAAATTAAAACCATGACTCCAAGGTCTTTATAAATAATTTCCACAAGGAAACATGGTCATTTTGCATTCCAAGGTAGAGAGAAACATTGCAAAGAAGTTGTGAAGAGCTAGTGCATGTTTGGAGTGAGAGTGGAGGTGTTTTCCAGCACACACAGAGGGGCGCGGCGCACATAGAGAGCATGGCGCATAGAGCGTGGCCCCGTTGTGGTGGAAATACACGGGTGCGACGCATATACAGAGTGCGGCGCACTGGGTTTGCTGCATGACGCACACCCACAAAGGCCCGAAATTATGCCAAACTTGCAATAAATCACTTTGAAACCCTTCAAATTGATAGGTAGGGTCTACATCTTGCTTGCTCATCAAATTTTGTGGATATAATGATGGTTCATGGCCGTTTATAATTGCAATAAAAAATGCCCAAACCCTACCACTTTAAAACATAAAAATCATTGTTGCTAGGGTTGAAAACTTGTTGTGTTGATGCCAAGGATCCTCTTTCACCTCTCATTTTTCCCTTATTTCCATTGTTCCCTTCCCCCTATTCCATTTTTCCCTATTTTCCCTATCCTAAAACATTACTAAACCCCTATTCCCTATCCCCTCCACTCATTTGACAACTATAAAACCCCAAAACCCTACCTTATAAAATCCCCAAACTCCCCTACATGTCCCTAAACAAAATTTCCCCTCTATAACCCCTAATCCCATCATATTATTCCCCTTCCTAACACTCCCTTTTTGCATTGTTCCCCTTGGTGACATATATCACAACATCACATAGTTCCACTATCATCATCAAAGAGCATTCCAAGCATAGTCCATACACAGCATTCATGGCATCTGAGCATTCATCAGAGTATGAGATGGAGACCCAAAGTCATTCATCCTCAGAAGAATGGGCTCCCCGGAGACATCACAAAAGTGGAAAACATGTTAGGGATGAGCCAATCACCCTCACAGAATTGCAGACCTGCCCTCTTGCTATGTCATGTTTCCAGCATCTGTCATGTTTGGAGTTTTGTCAAAAGGTGGCTAATGTTCGAGTTCATCATGAGTTGGCCCGTCTTTTTGTGCTTCACCTACATGGAGATCACTCTATCTTGGCCGGGGTCACCTTCACACTGACACTTGAAATTGTCTCATTAGCAACCGGCATACGGAATGTTGGAGAATAGTGGCATAAGAAACAGAAGGTTGATCGATAGCACTATGAGCCTTACATTAAGGCTAGTTCCTTGAGAAGCTCCAAAGAGTCTTTCCATTCAGATATTTGAAAGATGAATATGCTCCACTCATGAAATTGATCATGAAATATTTCAGCTATGAGGGGAGGTTCTCTCATTTATATGCCTATCACATCAGGTTTCTCATGCACTTTACTAGGGTACGGATGATGAACATCCCATATTTCATTTGTAGGAACATAGAGAGGATGAACACCTTCAAGCAGCACAAAACCCCTCAGTATCAACTTAATAGTGTTTATCACTTCGCTCTTATTAAGATTTTGGTGGATCATCAGCTGGGATTACAGGGCATTACTTGGGAGGACTTCATCTCCCATGACCTCTTTAGCACTTCACAGGTATTATCAAAGGTTGAACAGGAGATAGGTGGTCCTGCTCATCAATATGAGCACCATGAGACCACTACTATGCCAGTATTCATCACCTATCAGAGACGCAATAGACATTTTTTTGCAACAGCCAAACGAGTGTTATCGCCACCTGGGGTGGAAGGGGCCTCGCTTCTAACATCGGCAACACAGGTACAGGACAAGGGCAAGAGGCCCATGCATAATGAGGGGCCATCAAGTGAACAAGAGGCTGACTTCGTCCTCATTCAGGATGATGATACAAATGTGGAGAGTGCCAAACTTAGGAGGACCATCCAGGAGCAGAAAACGGAGATCCAAGACTTGTCACTCAATTTGGAGAGGGCTAAGTGGATTATCAGGTATTTTGAGCAGACGGACAAATAGCTTGAGGACTAGCATGAGATCATGGGGCTGCAAAACATCTGTGAGAATCACCAAGCTGCCCAGCATAGGAGGATTGATCTCACTCCATTAGAGCAAGAGATTAACAATGACCGTGAGTCTTGGCTCAAGCGTATCAACATCCACCTTGAGAGACTGCTAGAGAAGGCCGACAAGGACAAAACCATGTTGAGGTTGATGGTTTATCACTACAGGGCATGAAACATTGTTGGCTGGATAAATCATTCTTGCGGACAAGATCGATCTCCCTAGTATCTAATGATATCTAGCAACAAAGAGCATAAGCAAACCTATTTTCTCTAAACATGTTTCAATTCACTAATGAATACTAAGTAGTGTAATAGACCCTACCTCGGTCCAACGCTTGTTTGAGGCAGTTTTATCCCAACAACTTCAAGCAGTTCTCATTTAATAACCTGCATACACAAACAACCACACATCAAAGCATACCTGCGTATAACAAAACATGTTCATTATGAATATCAAGGAGCTCATAGAACAAATCGTTAGAGACAGTTCATTGAGAAAAACAAACTTGATTGTATTAACTTTATGAATAAAATAACCTTACAACCTTTGCCTTGATGTTGCATAAGTTCTTTCCAGGGTCCAGCAGGAGTGTCCTCTACTTTGAAAATCCTCACTCACTTCCCAAATGACATGAAAGGTATGTGATCTCTCCTCTCACAAGCTCAAAAAGGAAGCCTAGTTTTCAGCAACATTTACCCTCAAGAATCTTCAGCTTTCAACCTCCTCTACAACCAGCCCAATGCATGAATTTATAGTGCAAATGGAGGAAGTTTCAGGTCCACCATTGAAGGGATAAGTTCCTCCTTCAATGGGATAAGCACCTCATATCATGGAGTTAGCTCCCTTAGTTATGGAATGGATGAACCAAGGTGGAGCGGACTTGCCAGCATAATATTCCTTCTAGAAGTGTCTAGAAGTGACCCAAGATGAGCTTTTAGAAATTAACTCACGCCTTTTTAACTTTTACAGGGGTTCGCAGCCATTACTCAATAGACAGAGTGGTCAGGTTCGCAGGAAACATGACCATTGGGTGCGGCACCGCAGGAAATACTAGGAGAAAGTGCAAAACTAGGATTTGAGATATTTTTAAGGTCTTTCTCCCATTTTCAAGGCTTGACATGAAGAGCTGAGGTTTAAGGCTTGCAAAGGAGGTATGTATGAGTGTTGATGGACTCACACAAACTGTAGAAAGTAATGGTGACAATTTTTTGTGTAACATATAGTGAAGCGCCTGCCTTCTAAAGGGAAAGTCAATGTGGGAAGTCAACGTGGGACCGATTACTGTTCAATTATTGTTCAATTGTTGTTTAGTTGTTGTTCAATTTCTGTTCAGTTGCTGTTCAATTGCTGTTCAGTTGTTGTTCAATTGCCATTCAGTTGTTGTTCAATTGTTGTTCAGTTGTTGTTCAGTTTCTCTTCAATTGTTGTTCAGTGGTTGTTTAGTTGCTGTTCAATTGACCTCCCGTGTCATTTTTGGTATTAGACACAGAGATTGAGTTTGACTGTAGTAAACATGTCGCAAAGGAGAGGAGCTGGCATAGGTCGAGGAAGACCTGAAGAAAATGCAATTCTGCTAGAGGAGATCCGGAGTCTGCGTACAAGGATGGACATAATGGAGACTGTGCAGATTAGAACACCTGATGGAGGAGTTGACAGTGCTGCAGAAGAATCTTTTTAGGAAGAAGAAGAGGAGGAAAGTGAAATTACCAAAGTTATCAAGATGTTGGCTAAAGTAGGTGGAAAAGCAAAGGTGGAAATTCCTGTGTATGAAGGGAGTCTCAATGCATAAGAACTAATGGATTGGATCACTTCACTGGACAAATATTTTGAGTATGAAGAGGCTGATGACAGAAAGAAGGTGAAATTGGCAGTTACCAGATTGAAGGGTCATGCAGCTATTTGGTGGGATTGGTGGGCTCCAGTATTGCAGCAATAATGCTGCAACTCCTGGGACTCCCTTCTTTATTTTTATCAACCCTGTAGTTTGTAACAAACTTGGAAGCGACAGTGCTATATGCACAAGTACTAGCTCTTGCCACAGGCTGTCACTGGATGAGCTAGCACAAGTCCGCAAGTAGCTTACAACAACTTCTATGAGCTTTTAGAAGAAGCTTTTAATTGTAATGGATGAAAGCTAACTCAAAGGAGGCTAATCTACTTGCAGAGAGAAGCTGAAAGCTGAAAGGAAATGCAAACCATAACAAACCCTAGTTTTACTAACTAACCCTACTGGTGCAAGAAAGAAGGATGAAAGCTACAAAAATGGATGCTATTGACTCTTGGGAAGGTAAAGTGCATGTGTCTAAGATACTTCTGAAGTGAAATCTGAAAAGGAACATCTTTTTTTATTTTTGAGTAATTTTGTAGAATTATTATGCAGGTGCTTTAACTATTTTTGACTATGTAGAGGTTGATTGACGAAAGGAAATGGAGTGGGCACTTGTAGGAGGTTGGGAAGGTGAGAAGAGGGCCTAAGGGGTCCCTAACATCCTTTCAGAGAGTTTCACAGTGTTCAGATTTCGAAAAACCGCTCTCGTGAACTTCTACAGGAAGTCTGCAGGGGTTCTACAGGATGTTCCGAAAGGGGATTTTGGAGGGTTGATGGCAGAAGAAAGGTGGAAAAGTGGAGATACCTATATTAGGTTGGGCGAACCTACCTATGGTTTTCGGTCCACAATTTTGGACTCGATGGTTTTCGGTCCATGGTATTGGATGCTTCGGCATGTATAAATATGTATTGTAACATTGAAAGGAAAATAATGAAAAATCAAGCTTGTAGTCTCGGTTTTGAGATCCAGTGGGAAATCTCTGTGTATATGTGTTTTATGGGTTATGCTCTCGCATTTTTTATTTTCTTGTGATTTAGAATTCATATGCAGGTAATTTCTGTACGGGGTTAAAACCTACATTTGGTATCAGAGCTGTTTTTGCTTCAAGGGGACGCCTTTGTTGCTGAGGGGTTTCGCTCGGGCCTGTGGTAGACCCTGTTCAGTGGGAGATCTGCGAGATCGATTCTGGTGGTGAAAGAAGATGGCGAGCAGCGGAAAGATAGAGATTGAGAAGTTCAATGTTCAGAGTTTTGAGTTGTGGAAACTCAAGATGGAGGATCTGTTGGTGGATAAAGATCAGTGGATCGCGGTAGATCCGGGTACTAAACCAACAGGAGTGACCGATGAAGAATTGAAGAAGTTGGATCGGAAGGCAAAGAGCACAATACGATTGTGTGTCTCAGATTCAGTATTGCTGAATGTATCAAGGGAAGCTACGGCGAAGGCTCTGTGGGACAAGTAGACTTTGTTACCAATCTAAGGTCTCTGCGGAATAACTGTTTCCTACGGAAAAGCTGTATAACCTGAGGATGAAAGATGGAGACTCGGTGACAGGTCATCTGAATGCGTTTAATACTGTGGTAAGTCAGTTATTATCTGTTGATATTAAAATTTCAGATGAAGATAAGTGCATCAGTTTGTTGTGTTCTCTACCAACTCGTGGGATAGTCTGGTTATTGCAATAGGTAGCAATGCAACTGCTTTGCAGTTTGATGAAATAGTCTCAGCCTTGCTGACGAAGGAGATGAGACGGAAAAATATGGACAAAAATAAGTCATCGACTGGGAGATCTAAATCTAGAGGGAGATCTAAATCTCCAGGAAAACCTACAAAGGTGGTGTGCTGGAAATGCGGAAAGGAAGGGCACTTCAGAAGGGAGTGTAAGTCTAAAGCTCCTGATAAAGGAAAGGGATCTGATGATGCTCCTTCTGCAGAGACGAAAACCACCTCAGATGAAGGTGGGGATGTGTACTTGGCTTCTTCAAGTACACATGTAGATCATGAGGCATGGTTGATTGACTCAGGTGCATCCTTTCACTTCACACCCCATAGAGAGTGGTTCTGCGAGTATGAGAAATACGATTGTGGTGATGTCTTCTTAGGAGATGATAGGAAGGCTAGAATCATTGGTCGCGGAAAAGTAAAGTTGAAGTTGCAAGGTGGAAGGGTTAGAACCCTTCCGGGTGTTCTGCATATTCCCTCATTGGCCAGAAATTTGATTTTTGTAAGCAAGTTGGATGATACAAGTGTAAAGACAGTGTTTGAGAAGGATACCTGCAAGATGGTTCGAGGAGCAGTGGTATCGATGCGGGGAGTTCGGATTGGAACTCTGTACAAGCTGCAAGGTAGCATTGTTGTTGACGGGTGCAATAGTTCTATGGTTCCTGAAAA
>APFE030186833.1:0-14012 GCA_000404065.3 Pinus taeda | reverse complement strand
TACTAG
Source organism: Pinus taeda (assembly GCA_000404065.3). Classification (NCBI taxonomy): domain Eukaryota; kingdom Viridiplantae; phylum Streptophyta; class Pinopsida; order Pinales; family Pinaceae; genus Pinus; species Pinus taeda. The sequence goes on along the minus strand of APFE030186833.1, from coordinate 14,006 downwards.
GGAGATCGGCCTTGTCTGCAAGGTCGATTTATCCGGCCAACAAATACAGAGACTTCAAGGGAAGGCAAAATTTCTGAGGAGATTCATTCCAAACTACGTTGAATTAGCTAAAGGTTACACACGTCTATTGAAGAAAGGGGTACCCTTCCATTGGGACCAAGTTTTGCAAGCTTCCTTTGATGCTCTCAAAGATTCCCTAATTAAAGCATTATTAATGTATGCCCCAAACTATCAAAAAGACTTTTAGCTATATCTCGTCACTGCAGGTACAACCATTGGTATGGTTTTAGTTCAAGAGGAAAGTGGAATCGAGCATCCTATATATTATTTGAGTCGCAATATCAATGATACAGAAAGTAAATATTCATATGTTGAAAAGTTAGCCTTGGCAGTTGTTCAAGCTGTGTAGAGATTTCGTCATTACATCCTCCTTCGCAAAACTACCATTGTATCAGATTGCAACCCTATGACATACATCTTGTCACGTGAATTGCGGGGGGCAAATATTCTAAATGGATAGTTATATTGTAGGAGTTTGATTTGGAGTTCATTAAATCTAAATCAAAGAAATCTCTCGTCTTTGTTGAGCTACTTTGCGATCTTCCCTCATCCTCCAATGATTTAACATCAGAAGCATCAATCTTGGATGAGTCTCTGTTTCTAATTTTGTCAAGTGATCCATGGTATGGAGATATATTGGTCTATCTCCAAACCCAAGATTTTCGGCCTAATACCTCTCGGCCTAAACATCGATGTACTCGATACCAAGCCAAATATTATTTGATCATTGGTGAAACAATTTATCGTTGTGGTGTCAATATGATCTTACGTAGGTTCCTTACTCATGAGGAGGCCGAGAAAGCTTTGAATGAATGTCATTCAGGTGCTTGTGGGGGGCATTTATCTGGTTATGCAACTGCACAAAAACTTATATGAGCTGGTTACTTTTGGCCATCTATATTAAAGGATTGCATTCTTGCTGTTAGAAGTTGCCATGCTTGCCAGATTTTTGATTGTAAAACCAGATTACCACCCGCACCACTGCATCCAATCGTTACTGTTGGCCCATTCACAAAATGGGTCATTGATTTTATGACATGTAACCCCACCTCGGCCGGGGGGCATGGGCATATTATAGTCGTTGTTGACAATTTTACCAAATGGGCCGAGGTGATGCCTACATTGAACAAAAATGGCGAAATGACTGCTCTTTTTTTTAACCATGTGGTTTCTAGGTTTGGTGTGCCACAAGCTATAGTTACAGATCATGGGTCACATTTTCGCAATCACATGATGATTGAATTAACTACCAAATTAGGACTGTCACATGATAGTTCTACTCCATACTACCCACATGCTAATGGGCATGTTGAGGCAATCAATAAAATCCTTAAGCGCATGTTGCAAAGAATGGTTGGAGTCCATAAAAGGAATTGGCATTTAATCCTATACTTAGCTCTGTGGGCATTTCAGACCTCGGTGAGAACTGTGATTAGATTTACGCCTTTTTAGTTGGTGTATGGTTTGGAAGCAGTCTTACCAATCCAATGTGAAATCTCGTCCCTCAAACTCGAAATTAACCTGCTACCCGATACTTGTGAAGAAGAAGCACATTTCTTTGAATTAATCCATCTAGATGAAACCCATCGTGATGCCGCATTGGCTAATCAGGTACATAAGAAATGCATTAAGGCACAATATGACAAGAATTTTAAGCCTCATTTCTTCCTAGGAGGTGACCTGGTCTTGCTTTATGATCAGGATTCTGACAAGCTAGGAGTAGGGAAGTTTGAACCATTATGGATGGGCCCTTATATTTTTAAACATGTGTTGACAAAAGGAGCCTATGAGTTGGTCGATTATGATGGGATTCCATTGTCACAGTCCCAAAACAGGTTGTATCTTAAATGTTACTATGCTTAATTAAGTGTAGTAACAGTCACTTTACATATGATTTGATTACATTTTTGTGTGTTAGTTTTCTTTTAGAGTTTTGATTTGGTTAGGTAATCCACATCACATTTGTTGCAGATTCGAAATTTTCGGAACCATTTGTTGGGTATGCTGACAGAGCTACTCGTAGTACGCAGAACCTATCTTCTGCAGCATGGTTCGCTTTAAGCGGCGAGTTAGTGAGTTTCAGAGGGATATGTATTGGTCGATTGACAAACAATATCATTGAGTATAGTGTGTTGATTGAACTCCTCCCTTATGCCATTTCACATGGCATACACCAAATCATTGTTAGGCTAGATTCACAATTGGTCATACTACAACTTACTGGCATCTATTCCGTTTGAAACCCAGCAATTCATCACATGTTCCTTAGAGTTCGAATTTTGGAAGGACATTTTGAATTTAATCAATATCAACATATTCCCATAAATTTAAACACATTGACTAACTCTCTAGCAAAATATGTGTTAAATTGACATTTGCAACATATGTAAAAAAAGAATTTTCAAATCACATCATCATTTGAACAGGATTTCATCACTTAACCACAATAAGACTCTGAAAGTCAAATAGATAGTTGTATATAAGTTTTTACAAATAGTTTTTGTCCAAGACAAAATTGGTCATCTAACCAAAAAACTCAAAAATGAATGCAGAAAATATCTCAATAGACTAGTGCTGCTGATGATAACAGGTCACAACCTATGCTATCATATGCAAGAGTCACATCCAACGACTCGATACACCAATGGTATGGCATTGCAATCTCATGGGTAACTCCTCAAGCCGGACATTCAGAATATCGAGGGTTAAACCCTCTAAGTGATCCTGTAGCTGAGCCAAGGTCTCCACTATGTCCAAATCTCTAAGAACTACCCTCCCAACAGCTCTTTTAACTGGTCCACCTGCCTCCCATTAGTGTACCACAGGTCAAACAGATCCAACATATACATACATATACAAGTTTATTTAGTCTTGGTAACAATCAAAAAACACAAAAGAAGAAGTAAAAACTTCAAAAGAAAAGTGTGGTTGAATAAATTTATCAATAGTGCTCCATTGCGCCCCAACTGGTGATACCAGATCTGGATCACAACGGAAGTCCATCCTAGCGTATGGATATTCCATGAAGACCATCTCCTGATGGTCGAACCACTCGAAGAAAGCAGAGGAAAATGAGATCAATGACTGGCTAGCATGCCTAGCCATAATATCTACCCAACTTTGCATTCGTGGGTCTCTAGGTCCAGGTACTCCCATAGAGATGTGTTGTGGCTGCTTAAGCAGGATTCTCTCCAAGGCGAAGGAAATCAAGATAGACCCATAACCAAATTTTTTTGTCTTCCCAATCTTCAGCTTGGTTAGTTGTTCTCTCATAGATGGAAGAATTTCCTCGCACCAGTTGAATACATTTGGTTCTAGGCATTCTAAGGCATACGGCATATAAGATCTGTTTGCTAAATGTAAAGTCACACTGCTAGCTAGTCTGGAAAGGGTAAAAATGATTGTTCTCAAAGGTAGATCACTAACATCTCAGATATGAATCTTTCCATCTCTGCTGGGTTGAGATCCTTCCTGACAAAACTAACGACTATAATCTCTCACTGGTTCACCTCCTCTGGTGAATCCTGATAATGAAATGGGGGCACCCCACCTCGATAAACCCGTCAGAAAGTAAACATCCTCGATGATAAAGGGGATCACTCTGCCCCTAATGTGAAGAACCTGATCAGTGGGATCCCAAGTGATCCAGGTGGATATTGGTGGTCACCCGCCAAGTCCACTTGGACCCCCACTATGGTTTCTTTCATCTTTTCAGTTTCCTTAATTGTAGCATAATTTACTATTTTTAGCACTTTTTTGGTTCCTAAACTTTTGGAGCCGTTTTGAGGCCCTAAATGACGTTTTTAGGGAAAACTAGGAGCAACATGGGTCCAGGGACTGATGTTTCTCTTCCCAAAGTTGTAGTTCTCGGATAGATCTTTCTAACAAGATATAGTAAGCATCAAATGGAGATCGTATGCCAAAGTTTTGACCCCGGGAAGTTGATGTACCAATTTACCTAAACGAGGCTCATAGTTTGGCGTTTCATCTTCTAGGGTTTGGTTTTTGGATATTTAGGGTTTTCCATTATTTCTCAACAATAAATAGACCTTTGAGCCTCATTGTAACATAGTTCAGAGGCATGTCGCCACCACATCTCTTCTTAGAGATAAGCTACCATCACCCTAGCTGTTTATTTCCATTTTCTATTTGTAAGCATATCTCAGTATTTTACATTAATGAGATGAAGTATTATTTCCACTGCATCTTTGTGTTTATGGTTATCTCTGTAATTTGTTGTGTTCTTGTTTAAATCCGGATCACCAAGCACGAACAAGATACTGTAGCAGTTCAATTTGTTGCTGCATGTTGGATAAGCGAAAGTATTTCAACAACCCACAGTTCCTTAAGGCATCAATTGTGCCCTCATCATTTAAGGCGATCATATCTTGTTCTTTGTGTTCTCTTTCTCTCCATGTAATGACCATTTTGATCTTATGAATGTCTGAAACACAACCATTAGACAAATTAGGATCCAACTTGTGCAAAAAACAGTTAAAAATCTAGGAGACAATAGTTGTTTAATTATGGTTTTTGCGCCCATCGCACCTCATCTTTAGAGACAGTGCTATGCATTGCATGCTTCCTTTTAGGTGCATAAAATTCACTGCACTTTTCGACAGAAGAAGGGTGTGATGATCTAGAAAATGCAAATTGAAGCCCTGGGGACCTAAAAAAACCAAGAATTTTTGCTCAAAATTGAAAATGAGTGGAATGGAATGAAAGAGCACTAGGATAGCTCCTACCTGGTCCAGACAGCATGAGAAATGATCCATAGAATCCTTCACAATCAGCTGGTGAAGTTTGGGGTAAAAAATTGTTCTAGAGCTCCAAATCAAATGGTAAAAAAGAATTACTAAACTTGTTTTTTATATTTACTTTTACATGTAAAATCAAGTAAATGTTGGTTTTTATTCATGAAACATGTATTTTTAATCATCTTTGGTGGAGTTTTGAGCAGGATGAATGATTGGAAGCAAAATCCAACATACTAAATGGCGAATTGAGCATATTTGACCACAAAGCAAACTTTTTGTTTCTTTTTCGAGCTTTGATAAAAATGAAAAGAAACCATAGAGTCCTCTTTAAACTCTTTTCAGACTCTCTAAATAAGAAAATATTATCGAGTGCTTGTCCATTCCATCTTGTTAAAGGATTAGAAATGACATCTCTCTTGTATTATTTTATGTTTTTTCGGACTTGAGGGATTATTTTACGAAAAATAACTTATAGAGTTTTCTTTTTGTCCCTTTTCAAACTCTCTAAACATGAAATGGATTGAGTTATCTTTGTTGTTAAACTCGTTAAAACATCAAATAGCGATGGGTTTTCCGGAAGGGTGAATTATAGAACAAGCATATGTTATCCTCCTCAAGCTTGATAAAAATAAAGAGGTATTGGTCAGCAATGACTGGGGAAAATGGGAAAAATCGAGAAAAATTTATGGTAGCGAGTCGCTCTTGAACATGACACTCTCATTTCGTCTCCATGACTAGTTGGGTTGGGTCATTCAGCTTGATGGTTATCACACCATTGGTCCATCAAGCCATCCATCGCTTTTGTTTTGGGTCAACGCTACCAATTCATCTTAGTGTCACCGATATGTTCAAGAGAAGTCATCCAGTTAAAACTTCATCCGTTACAATACTATAAACCTTCATTTTCATGACTGCCATTCCTGAACCTTGTGTCGTCAATCGATTCTCATCTCCAAAATCATTTACTTCATTTCGTGTCGTAGATGTGGGATACATCAAGGCCCTACTATGACGAGTCGCTTCTTGTCGACATTAACTCATCATCCAAGAAGTTGACTTAGAAACACCCTTTCAGTGCTTTGAAGCAGGAATACATCAATGGCAGGTTTCTTGCTTTTGACAACAAGTTGACATCAATGGCCTTTGACCAAAAGATTTTGCATTGTGTTTGACATTAAATCATTTGTTCACACCATGTGAAATGTACTGTAGTACCCTGAGGATCATCATTATTATCGGTGATCCCTCTCGTGTCTGTTAACAGCTTACATCATTCGCTGGTTATTAGGCGATGTCTCTCCATGTTCGACCTTAGAACATCTATTCACATGGTTAGACTTTTACATTGAGTGAAGATTGAATGAGATTGAAGACCCCAGATCTAGCTTCATCCATCTGGGCTGTAATATTTTTATAAGTACCAAATCAAATGTACAAAGGATTTACATAGATGGTCATCCTAATCATGGATCACAAATCTATATCTGTAGAATCATAAGTCTATATCTGTAGATGACTATCTGATTTATGTACATGTAATGAAAGTTTATAAGCTGAGCATGGGAATGCCTCCCTCAGCTAGTTTATGAGAAAAATTATCATGATGTGTTGTATTGTAATTGATGCAAGTCACCTTCCATTTCAAAACTTCCTATCCTAATGATAAAGCATTTCACCCGACATAGATATTTACGACTTCATGATTTAGGGGGCAACTGTTACAGATTCATTTGGGGATATCAACCCCAACTTACAGGTCGATGTTATTAGAGTTCATCAACCCCTAATACAGTTGTTGCATGCCCTAAAGAGGTTAATCATCATAATACCTTACTCCTAAAGAAGTTCCACCACAGAAAGCATCCAAAAAGTACTCCTAAAGAGATTAGTGTAGGAAGCCTTCTATTGGGCTGCAATGCATTGCAGGGGCTACACTGACTGGGTGCTATGCATTAAACTTAGTCCCTCTTTAGCCTGCGATGAGTGAACTTGGGCAATTTTCCATGAGGTTTGAAGATTCCTTATCCACTAGAAGCCTTTGGAAGTTTCTCAAGTGCCACCTGCCCTCTGAGTTCGCCCTTGGATGACAAAAGTAATTAGGAAACATCAACCTCCTATCTCCCTCTTTCATGGAATCAATTTATAAAAATAGAAAGGCATTCATCATCATCATTGATGACCCAAATTCCTTCACTCATATATAAATAGATCACTCATCCAAGAGATCTAGAGGCTAAAAAATATTGAGTTGTAAGGAGATGCTGCTGGTATGAGATTAGGATTGAACACAAGTATTGTGATACTGTTGGAATGTCTTGCTTTTCATGAGGTGAAGAAGGATTGTATTGGAAGGATGACACTGGATCGAACTCGCATTAGTTGTAATCTTTCCTCTTATCAATAAAGTTTTCGAGAGTTTTCCCTTATGTTCATGTTTATGTTAAATGCATTCATGTGTATATCATGTTTTCGATTCCGTGCTATTTATGAACAATAGATCATTATGCTTTGATAATTTTTTATTTCTGTAAGTTGTGTAGGTACTTCTCAAGTGATTTAAGTATGGGAAGGAGTAGCGAAATCAGTCAAGGGAGATAAGGAACAAGCGGAAGTTACAAGTAGGTTCTTTGTCCCTTATCTTATCTGTTGTTTATAGGAAAAATTAAGATTGCTTTGACTATTGTTTCTAGATCAGCTACTAGATCTAGAGGGTTAGCTGTTTGTAGAAACACTAAATATTCCCAAAACAAACACATAGTTACATTACAATGAAACTTGTACAAGTTACAGTTTGAAAATGGTGGCATGGACTTCATGACGAGGTGGCAATGTCAAGTTGTTTTCCCTACTACTTCATCTTGGATTCTTCATGATAAATCTGATTTATGCTTCATCTTCATGAAAGATCCAATTTGTTTCTCATATTCACCTCCAAAGGGTCTTTAATTCATATCAGAATCCTATGAGTCATCATACAATGTCTTATTTCTATCTCGGTCCATGATTTTCTTCATGTCTTCATGATAGTTCTCTTAGCGCTTCTTCTGTGCAGGTATTTCTTCATGCTTTCTCCTTGCTATACTCTCTTAAGTATCACATTGTCATTCTTGGAAGGTACTCTTGTGAACGAAAATAATTCATGACAGGGAAAGATTAGTCTTAAAAACATCTATTCTATCACCACCTAGCTCATGGAATGATCTACTTATGATAGGCTTGTGATAGGGTTAGAAGAAGAAGGATTGATTAAGAGGGCATAGTAAAAATCATCAATGGCTTATGAGGGCTCCACTATTCATTTTTATTGTTCCATGCACTATGAGGAATATCTCTCCTTGGTCCAGCATAGTGGGGGAAGTGGAAGGGATAAGTTGGAAATATTTATTCTTCGTGATTACACCATGTGCTCCAAGGAAAATAGAGGAAATCCTAAAAGAACAATTTGACCAATCAAAGGTGAGGGGAGTCATCCTTCATCCTTCCCTACTATGCCATGTTCTAAAAGGAAGGGTCAGACAAAGGCTTAAGGCACATGAGTGCATTGGGAAGGGGCGAAGGTGAAAAGTTCAACCTTTAGAACTGCATTATGTGCTCAAAGGGAAAGGATAATTCTAGGAGAACACAATTTGACTAGTCAAAGGAAGAGAGGAGGCTTCATTTAACCTTCCCTACTATGCCATGCAATCTATAGGAAGAGTTTAAGCCAAGCTTAGGTGCAGAGCACATTTGGAAAGCTTAGGAAGAGGAGATTGAGAGAAAGCACAATTTTCTTCAACAACGGTTCATTGTTTATTTAATGCACTTTTCATACTAGGCTTGTGAATTTTGACCCAAAAGTGGGTGCTTTACCATTTTCGGTGTTCTTTTCATTGAGGTAGGTGATAGGAATGAAGCCATTTTTCCTAGGATGGTTTTCACTACATTGGGAAGATAGAAGGATCTTTACATTGTATGTTTTGCCTCTATCAAAAAGGGGGAAAGAGGTTCATATTATTAGCTAGGAATTATCGATGTACCATGCAAGGAAAAAGTTACCAAAATTCAGTTTAGTGAGTTAGTATAAGTAATAAAGGTCAAGTGACTACCCTTAGGAGGATCGTAATGTGCAATAGATTGGGGTAATCTTGAGAGGGACTCATTACACCAACCTTTGGAAGTAGGATTACATCATTGAGGCCTATGCATAAGTTGAGATATGAACTCGATAAGAGGACCACATTTGGGCCATTCTACTTCTCTCCCTTTCACTTGCCCCTGATGTCCCAAACCTCTAGACCTCTAACTAACTTGATTGAGTCATGACCTGCACCACCTCTCACTACGCAAGCCCCACACTATCCTTCTATTGAATTTCAAATTACACTGTATCTAGCTATTGGAAATACTGAGAGGGGGGTGAATCAATATTTCTTACTTCAATTAGTATTTTTAAAAATTTTAAAGCATTAATCATTGTTAGCATTAGTTAAACATAAAGAACCATTAACACCATTCAACAATGCATAGAATCAAAATAATAGGCACAAAATATTTTAGGTGGAAACCCTTCTGGGAGAAAAAAAACACCAAATGCTTCTTAATATTTGTCTTCAATAAGTACATCAATAGGAAGCTCTGACTTCCATCATTTTTAGCTATAGCTGAGGGAGGCTCCAAACCCATGGTTTACAATTTACAACTGTTGGTCGCTTTAATTGCTTCGCAATTCAAGCCCCACATAAATTATCAACCCGAGGAAGTCTTTTTATTTCAAAGATAATCACGCACTGGATATGCTCAATTTCAAAAGCAGAAACAAGGTTGTAGTAAAAGGAGAACACACAATTATTAATCTTACCAATCTACTGATTCGCACTCTACTTAATCAAAGCTGAAGTCGATTTAGTTATAGCAGGAATAATTTCTCTACTGCAGTTACAACCAAAACAAAGGAAAATCAATCTGCAAAGAGAGAAGCTAATCAACCATAGCAGGAACAAGACCCTATTCCTTAGTGAGGAACTTCAGCATCTGATGCCTGACACTTAATCACACTGTAAGAAAGGTGACTTCAAGAGAGCAAGACCCTATTCCCATGAATAGGAACCTTCAGCACTTATTCTCTTGCTTCTAATCACACTATAGACAAAGGAAGATAAGTAATGGGGCAGGACCCTATTCCTTTATACAGGAATCTTCAGCACCTGCTTCCCGACATCATTCATTCATACGATCAATAGAAACATATTTCTCAACTTCAGAATAAATGCATTCAATACACGCAGTGTCAAGGGAACAGAGTATTACTGCACTGTGTAATCTAGTGTCCAACAACAGAATTAAAGTAAAATGCAAGACACACAAAGAGTTAAGAAAAATACAGGAATCAAGGGTGAATCTTGTGAGGAAGACGGGCCCTTTCCCTCTCACAAGATTCCCCGGGGGAAAGAACTAAATTGGAATGCTCAAAAGAAGAATTTATTCATCTGTCAAAGTAACTGATACATTACAGATGGAGACTAGCTCCAGTTCTCACACAATGTACTTCTCCTAGTTTACAACCACTCCCCCTTCTAATGATGATGTCTCCTCCTTTTAAAGAGGAGACATCATTTACAATTTACATGAGAGTGAATCCATATTATCTCGAATCTATTCTATTTCCCAAAACAAGATTATTCTGTTCTTCATAAAAAGGTACTGTTACAACAGAGATAACAAGATTGCTATCTTCAGGCTGATCCAGGTAATCATGTCTTCATACTGCCGCTGCTATTCCACAAAAAGCTTCTTCCAGAATCGCAAATTACGCTTGACGGAATTTGCGTGCTTGACGGCTGTTTCAGCAACTGAGTTAACTGTTTCAGAAACTGAGTCAGCTGTTTCAGCAACTGAGTCAACTGTTTCAGTAATCGCCGCATATACTTATCTGCTATCTTTGGACTTATGTTAGCAATGATACACTTCAATTAATGATAAAATATAAGAGTATTATGGAATTAAATGTAAAACAGATTAAACATATAATAAAGAAGAGGTTTTTGTATACCTTGGGATAAAGTGACTGAAGATGATAATGGGATTCTTTCTAATCATGGTTATAAGGGTAAAGTGGTGTCAAAATATATAGCAAAAATGATACATAGTGGAGTCCTAACATCCCCCCCAGCTAAAAATGTTGCATGTCCTTAGGCAACCCCTAATCTGAATCGGAGTCTGAGTACTGGGACTGAGCATGCAAATTACTCAAGCAGTAGCTGGAGAAGGTGGCATCTGTAGGAGCTCTGAATCCTCCGTTGTTCTGCAAGTTCTGCCATGCCAAGGCTTCATCGTTGTTGGTCAACTGGAAATGACACTGATATTTGTCTGAAGGCAGCCATAAAATTCGAAAATGGAAACGATACCCGATCCAGTTTACTCCACAACGTTGAATGCAACCAATGTAATTGGAAACCCTGGATAATGCAGCTTGAAGATTGTGAGGATTAAAAGGGTGATAGTCCTGTCTTTCTTTGCATGACTGCTGCCAAAACATAACATTGGCGTTCATTGCAGCATTACCTTTTATTCTAATGTGGTGTTGACACTTAGAAAGTGTTGAATCCTGTAGTTGCTGCATGTACCTGTGCATTCCTGGCTTCTGTAAAAACTCATAATATTGTGCTATGAACAGGGCTGGCCTTAAGGGCTCTGGTCTGATCCACAGGAGTTTATTGTCCTCATTGTGACTGCTTGCAGTGAACGCAGATTGCCAAGTGAGCTGGTTAGACAAAAATGAGACAAATGCTCTTATTTGTATATCTCCTGCAATTGGAATAAGATTGACTTCTCTATTCTCGGGAATAGCCTCGTTATGGAGGTAGAGTTCGCACAGCAAATGCTGATCACTCTCGGGGGCCTCATTAAAGGTCTCAACAAAGTTTTCTGAAGTCATTAACTCATATGGTCTGCCGTTTTTTATTGCTTTTAATTGAAAATAAATGAATCGTTTAGCAAGAAAGAGAGAATAGTTTACAGAGGGTTTGCGTGTAGCCATCAACTTCTGGACTAATGAAAACATCAGGGTTATGTTTTCCTTAGACTCTTTGGCTTCCTTTTTGTAGTCCTTAAGCTGTTGCATCATTTGGTCCCACCTGTCCCAATTGGCATATATATGATTCTGCCATTGTAACTTGTGTTAGCGTAACATTGTATCTTGTTCTTCAGCATATTGCCTCTTCCATTTGTTCATCTGTTCCAACTGATTCCATGGCAAAGTCTGTATCTTGGCATCAACAGTAGTGGGTTGGGACATTGTTTGAATGGCTACATTGACTAGTTGTGGTGGTGCTTCTGTTTGAATGGCCGCATCAACCTGTAAAGGACAAGATATCTGAGGTTCAGTATCTTTTTCTTGCTTCATAGAGAGCCCTACTGGTTCTTGTGGAGCAGTAGGGTATTCCTCTTTTGTTCCAGTTGATGTAGATGCCTCAGATAATTGAATTTTGACTACTTTGTAGCCTGCAGCCTGGTAAATGTTGCCACACTCATGGCACATGTATTCCTTGCATGGCTCCTTATTCTGCATTGAGGCTGCCTGTGCTAACGTATAGAGGTTCAGTTCTTTCTCAAAAGCCTCTCGAGCCATGGTTAGTTCATTCTTGTACACTTCTAATTCAGCTTTGAGGAATTCATTTTCCTCCAACAGAGATGTCATAGTATGTAAACCCTGTGCGCTGGCTGACTCTGTTGGGGTAGTCTGTTGATGCATAGTCATAGCTGGTTCTTGTTTTTCAGCTACTGCTGATCTCCCACTATCGTCATGCTTGGTGTATTTTTGTTCCGCAGTGGCTGGTTCTTGTGTTTCAGCCACTGGGTCAGTGACTGGTTCTTGTGTTTCAGCCACTGGGTAAGTGACTGGTTCTTGTGTTTCAGCCACTGGGTAAGTGACTGGTTCTTGTGGGACAGTCACTTCTCGAGCTATAAACAATGTCGTATTATCCCGGGGCACTGGTTCTTGTGTGGCAGTACCTCCGGATGAGACGGATTGGGGGATTTGAGATGGAGATAGAGGCTTTAACAAAATAGTGGCGGGGTCAGGGGAAATGAGGGTGGGTTCTGTCTCGACAGTTATTTTCTTTTTTCTTTTTGGTAGGAAGGCGGTAAAATCGCGGCCTTTCCTTTTCTTTGAAGGGGAGGGTTCTTCTCTGGGGGAAGGGATTTCGGAAGACGTAAGGACTTGAAATCTAGCCCTTGTCCATCGTCTGGAAACTGAGCCAGTTGGGGTTCTCTTCCTTTTATGACTGGGTGGGGACGGAGGTGTTAGAGAGTCATCACTAGGGACAGAAATAGTGGGGCCAGTAGACTTTGCTACTTGGGGCGCTGTCGTGGTTGGGTCCACTGGGGAATGCGGGGTATCGTCCTGCTGTCCTTCATAGGGAATTTCCGGAATGTCGTGAGAACTTCCGGGTTGTTCGGACGTTTGACCCTGCTGGGGAATTTCGGACAGCTGGGGATCAGGAAGTGGGGCATGCAGAGGGGGGTTTTGCTGAGCAAGACCCCTCTGTATCAATAGCTGGCATAAACGGTGGTGGGTGAGGGATAACAATGGGAATTTGGAGCGTCTACAATAATAGGACATGTTTTTAATACAACCAAGCAGATAATAGGGGATATTAATCAGTCGTGCATTTCTCAAATGGTTCATCAAAACAAAAGCGTGGTTGTACACTACCTGGTAGCGCCCTTCACATGTTAAATAGTGTTTGATGAATTCTGCCACCGATGGCCATGGTTGGGGGAGTGAATGCAGACTAACCCCACGACCTCTGGGTTCCACTCGCTCATTTGGACGAAGAAATTCTTGTTGCGCATTGAGAATAACCTTCTTTCTGCTGAACCAGTGAATCCCTGTAGCTGGCAACCCTGATACCTGAACTATGTCCTCCTCTGTTACTAAAATGCGAACCCCTTGGACCATTGAAAAATCGTCTTGAAGGTTTTGCGCAAACTCTAAGACTTGTTCCTGGTCAAATTCACCCAATCTTTCAAAATATACTGTCCATCCCGCTTGTTGGAATATCTAATATACTTCGGGAAACAATTGAAGAAGATTTACAGAGCCGGGCTCATGTCTAACAGCCGACCCTCCCATGGCTATTGCTTTGAGTTACACACAGAGGCTCTGAACACAGTAAACGCAGACCCCAACTCGCGCTAGTTGCTGCAACA
>APFE030186831.1:185159-213601 GCA_000404065.3 Pinus taeda | reverse complement strand
AGTACAAGAGCAAAAGGGGGTTGTAGCTCCTGTACTGGTATAAGGCTGCACCAGTACAAAATATTGTAAAAGGATTTTTCTTATTAAGAAGAAGATTGAGATGACTTGCAGCAGGTGGTTTTCTCCCGCATTGGGTTTCCACCTTATATCATGGTGTTCATGTGTGTGCCTTATGTGTGATGATCTATTCTATGTTACTGCATCTGTTAACTGATAATATGATTGATAGTGTTCTAATGCACTCATTGAAGATCAATTAACTTAATCATAAGAAGTTGTGGAAGTAGCATATATGAATCCGAGTTTGGAAATGAAAAAGTTTTATTAATGTGATAATACTGATTCACCCCCCCTCTCAGTATTATTTCCAACAGTACTAAAAAAGAGTTCATCATTAGGTAAGAGATCGTGCATTTGAGATAAATGGTATGCCTTTATCAGCACATATGAATGTTCTTCCATTAGGATCATACAATATGCTTTTGGGTATGGATTGGTTGTACCTTCACAGGACCAAGGTAGATTATTGTGAGAAGCATATTGAGTGCTTGGATGATGATGGAGAGAAGAGAATATTGTCGAGAAAGAAGAAGCTTAGATTGGTGAGAATGGTTACAACTATGCAAGAAAAGCACAGTTGTAGGAAAGGGTGTGTATTGTTTGCAATGCATGTTTCCAGAGATAAAGGAAAGGATGCTGAGGATGCAAAAGTCTTGAAGAGGTACTTGGTTTTGTAGCAATTTTAGGATGTATTTCCAACAGAGATTCTAGAGTTTCCTCCTCATAGGGAAGTGGAATTTTCAATTGAGTTGGTACCAGGAGAAACACCAGCATTAAAGGCACCTTATAGGATGAGCACTCCAAAGTTAGTGGAATTGAAGCTTCATTTGAGTGAAATACTTGACAAAGGGTACATTAGGCCAAGTGTGTCTCCTTGGGGTGCACCAATGTTGTTTGTGAAGAAGAAGGATGGTACTCTTAGGTTGTGCATTGATTACAGGAAGTTGAACAAGGTGACAATTAAGAACTAGTCTACATTACCAAGGATTGATGATTTGTTTAATCAGTCGAAGGGAGCCATAGTGTTCTCGAAGATTAATTTGAGATTAGGATATCATCAGGTACACATCAAAGAGGAGAACATCTACAAGACTGCTTTACAGAATAGGTATGTGCATTATGAGTTTTTTGTGGTTCCTTTTGGTTTGACTAATGTGATGGGTCCCATCAATAGGTACATTTTTAAGTTCATTGTGCTTTCCTCTAGCCCTTAAAACTCTCATTTTCTCACATTATTTCACATTTTAAGCCATAAAATTCTTAGTAGGAAGACTAAAGGGTGTTTGTCATATTGTATGGCCTAATGTGATTAATTTGCAGGAAAAGAAGCATTTTTGGAGGCATTTACTATGCAGGAACTTGATGGAGATACCCAAGAGAGAATATAGGTGGATTTTCCACCTCATTAACCCTCTAACTCATCTAGAGATCACATAATCCTCACTCATAGTTCAAATTCACTAGTAGTTGAGGGAATCCAAGTACATGTGAAGATCAAGGAGGACTAGATCCAAAAATCTCAAAATTTTGGAGGAAATCACTCCTCGGAGCTGCCATCAACTACCTTTTTTTATAAATAAACAAGCCAAGAGGCTCATTAGGATTCAAATTTTTGTTGCTTCTAGGAGTAGCTACTGTGAGCTTAGTGCTTTACTTTCTCATTCTTATTTTTCATGATGTATGTGACTACCTTTTTTTCTTAATGAGAAGGTTACTATTGGTCTACATATGAGTTAGTCTTGGAGGGTTCAAACCCTTAGGTTTGGGCCCAACCCATAGGCTTTAATCCCCCTCTTATATTTATTTCTTATTCATGTTTCAAAGTATTGCAATTATTTCATTGTTTCAGTAGATGATATATCATAAAAAATTGTAATTGCAGGCTTTCCTATCACCTCTCTTGTGGGAAGAGTGATTGGAAAGATCCATAGTAACAACTCAAAAATATTTGTTTTTGATTTCTTGGAAAGTGTTAGGTATTATATTGAAATCTCTCTTTATGTATAATCTCTACAACTTAGGATTTAGTAGCATTTGTTTGGAAATTGGAGTTGTGTTGTAGGTTAGGGTATACTTCAATAAAATTCAACTCACCTTTATTTACTTTGCTATAATAATGGTCATTTGATGCATGTACTTGGATAGCTGTAAGAACTGTGCTGGTTTGCAAGGGTGGGAACACCTTCCCACATCCACTTGGACCTTTACATATTCCTCCTAGGCACCTCACCTTTCTTCTAAACTATGTCCCCAAATTCACTCTATTAGTGTAGATGAAGGACACGATGGGCATCAAATCTAGTGCAAGATAGATCTCTGAGGGATACTAGGCTTAGCTAAGGGATCCCCACACCCTTCATTCACCTCTTTTTACCTTCATCCACCTTCCATTTCCCTTAAGACACCATTTCTGTCCTCAAAATGCTCTCGGACCCTCCTCTTGTAGCAAGACAGGGCCTCCTATAACAATACATGACCTCCTATATCACCTCCTATAGTAAACATGTAGCACTGTTTTCTTCAACTAGTTTTTCTCCATACTTTGAATCTAGCATAGTTAAGTTGAATAATGGCCCCTACATTGTGATTTGATTATTAGGGAAGACTCTAGGACCACTCCAACCTCATCCTTTCATCACTCCAACCATCAGATAGTAAACAAAGTTAGAATTTCTATTTTTCTCATAGGTATGTTAAAGATTGGATTCCTCATTTTCAAGCAAGTGTGAGTAGATAAATGATGTCTGCAAGTAGATTATTGATTTAAATTAATCATTTAAGTGGAAATTTACTTCTGCAAATAGATTATCCCTTTTCTTTCATGTAATTTCAATCACCATTTATGTTTGATGAATGGCATTTTCACCTTTGTAGTTAGAATCATGTTCATTTATGATTTCATGAGAAGTTTTCACTGTCATTAGTTGGAGGATTTGTCTCTGAAAATCTTAATCTGATTTCATGAGTGAGGGTGACATGAGTAGAACCTAACTTGTTGTGCATATAACACTATCACCTCTAAGTTTGTACGAACCCCAAGTTGATAATTTAAGTTGAGAAGACCTTGGGAGTGTTGAAAATGCATCAAGAAGTTCCTAATTTATTTTTCCCTTGACTAATTACGAGAAATTCAAATTTCAATTTCAGTAGAATATTTGGAGGTAGTTAATTGAGGTGAAATGGCTCTTTTCACTCAGTTGACTCAGTAAATACAAGTTGGGAACACTCGAGTTCAATTACACATGATTGATTACTAATTTGTAGCAATATATTTAAGTTAATTTGAGTTATTGTTAGTGTAACTAGCTCTCACTATTAGTAGAACTAGTGGAGGTTCATTCAAGGGTGTGTAACTTTTTTCACACTGAGTGATCATCTAGTTAACTGATCAAATAGCCAAAAATAATTGTTACATGCATAAAATTCGAGTTACCTAGTTGATATTGGATTTGAAGGGTAGTGTACTATCACTTGTAAACTATTCCAAGTTGTACAAGTCATGCATGTAGTCAGAGAAGGACCTATAGGAATTGCGCTATCCAAATTGGGGAATTTTACCTAACTAATAAGGGGATAATTCCTTGAGGAACAATGCAAGGAAATAGGTGCATGGAGGCTCAAAATTTTTGGCTAAGTATTGGCCAAGTTTAGTTAGTGAGCAAGAGGATAGAGGATACAAGTGCACGTTGAGCTCAAGCTTCAGCAAAGCATATTGTATTCATCTAGATTCTTTGATTAATGGAATACAAATAGTAAGGGGTTTTGAGAATTTTCTTTCCTCTAGATAAATCTTTGTGTATGTGTGTTAAATATTGATGCATGTTAATGATTTGTATTCTCGATCATGAATTTGTTTCTGCGGATCAGTAGAGTAGCTTATAGTCTTGTGATTTAGTAAATTTCATGAGCAGTTTAGAATCTACACTTTAATTTATACATGGTATTAGAGTTATATTCACAGTAGAGAAGAGATTTTGAAGTTTTCATTGTAGGAGGTGTTATCACTCAGGTTGCTCCCAAAAACTTGTGAGAAAAGGGAATACGACCGAGGTAACCACTAACCAATCTTTTAGATGCAATTTCTAGCCAAACTGCATCCAGAGAGGGCTCTCTCTATATAATTTAACTTTGTTTATTTGAAGTTCTTATGCTAGTTATGATATGTAGAGGTTTGTTTTAAATGTGTTTGGATGGTGATTTCAAACAGAAGTAGGATTCAAGTCTGAAAGAGTTTATTCCATTGGGCATTGGAGTCTATGAAGGTGGATTGCTGAGCGCGCTTCTGGGCTGATGGACAATACTACAGAGCAAGGTAATCAATTTTGGAACAATATTGAAAGTTAGTGATTGATGGGATGTAAGCCAGGGGGTAAAGGGCAGTCAAGAATCCTTTATCATGGTGGCATAGGGAAGGTGCATGAATATTTTCAAGGAGCAGTGAAGAATTCCTTGGAAATTTTCAAAATGAAGGAATTAGTAGAAACAAAAGCATTTAAGAATTTCTATTTATGCTAGTTCTGAAGAAAACATAAATAACAACAGGAATTGAACACAGAGTGTAGCTTAAACAAGTTATGGGCTATTCTTTTTCCCTATTGTTAAGACTATGAAACATACATGAAATTTGCAAAACATAGAAAACATGAAGACACAGTTTAGAATGACTTATTGATCCAAAGAAAGACATAGGAATTCTATAGCAGAGCTCAGAATCATCAAATCCACAGTCAGAAGGTCCAACAACAATGCATCTCAATAGCCTTTGTATTAAGAAATATCAAACTTACAGCGCAGTCCAAGAGGAGAATCACCAACCCCGAATACATTCCTTGGGGAGGTATTTATAACAAAGAGATTTAAAAAATATCTTGAGGATAAGATATGAAACAATAACTTAGTTTACCTACCCTGTTAGAGAAATGAATGCAGAAATAAAGGTAGGAGTTATTGTGGCTGTGCTATCTGCTTTAACTGATGAGATATTTTAGACTTTTCACCCAAGAATTCGGCTGGTAGTTATGTCCTTGATTTGCCTTCTTGTATTGTTGTCCTGATCTGTTCACCTACTCTTGATTCATCTTTAATGTGTCCTGATCCTCACTTGAGCTCCTTTCTTCATATTTGCCACGTGTCCTGCTATTTGACCAAGTGTAAGAAGGCAAAAAGATCCAAATTACCTAGGCAAAACTTCCAGCATACTCTGACACCACTGTTCTGTGGGCAACTGATGTCTTTGTATTTTTACAAGTATTTCATCAGCATCAGTATACCTATAAAAGTTAGGCTTGACTTCAAAAAGATGATTTATTTCATGTTCTATAAAAAACAAATTTTCCAATTTGTCATACAAGCTCTGTCCGGAAGGAGGTCCTGTGTCTTCTGAGCTGCTGGATGATGCAGTGATCTGATTTGTTAAAGACATGTTCACCCTGTGAGCATACTATTGATGTGATAACAGTTTTTTATTGCTTGTTAGTAAACTGGGTAAACCCTTCTGCTGCAAGTTTGTGAATTTCTCTGTGAAGGCATCAATATCCATCTATATCTCTTGACACTTCCTTTCCAAAGTCTGTATAAAATTTCTCATTGTTAGTACCTTCTTTATTGTCAAAATGATGCTTGTCCTGTCAGTGATCTCTAAAGCCGCTAACTGTTCCTTAGTATTGGTATTCAAAAAATGGATGAGCCTATTGGCCTGCTCAGGCATATTTCCTAATGATGCCTTGGCCCTTTGAGTTTTCTCTTGTGCTCTTTCTATTCATTCAATTTGTTCATAGATTGTCTGAATTGATTTCCATTGGTTAGTAATGGACTGGCCAATCTTGGTCCACAAAATCATCTTAATGTCTGCTAGAGGTTTACGTAAGGTGAGATCCTTTTCCAATGATTTCACCTTGTTCTCTAGGGTCTTTACTTCTCTAGTTTTTTTTGCTACTGTTATTTTTGACTTGTCATAGCTCACCTCCAATTTGGCTAACTTTTCTTTTGCCTATTTGAGCTCTGACATTTGAGCCTCTAGCTCTTTCATTGCTTTCATCATTTCTTCCATCTTCATGCTGGTCTCTGGCTCTGTTGTTGGTGTTGTTGTAGCATCTATAGTTTTTGTACCTGTTGTTGATGCTGGGATGGTAGGAGGGACTGCTGTTGTACCTGTGGGGGGAGCAGTGGCACTTGTTGGAGCTGCTTCAGGTGGCTGGGAGGTGGACTCTCCTTGCTTCTCTTTAATGGCCTTCTCCAAATATTGCTCTGTTTCTGCCAATCTCTCATTCATTCTCATCAGCAGACTTACCATGTCCTCTTCCTCTTTTTGCTATGCAACTTCTGCAGTTTGTGGATGCACTGTAATTGGCAACTTTAATTGCCTTTTGAGGGCTACAATGTCCTCTTCCTTCTTCTTGATTAGTGCTTTGATGCCCTTTGCATCCTTAGGGTTATGTCCCAGCTCGATGATGATTTCTTCTAAGGACTTAATCCTATTGTCCTTAGCTAAGGAGGAAGCCTTCTCCAGTTCTAATTGGGCAGAGGTATTGTGCAATGAATTTTGTAGTTTGTGATGAAGCAATGCCTTATATGCCAAGGTGGCATGCACCATCTCCCCAGTTTGTTTATGTAACTCAATCTGGTTAATTGGATGAATATCCTTGGAGAAAACTTCTAGATTGGTTCTTATATAATCAGCAGCTGACTGGGGTTGCTTTGTCTTGGGCTTGAAATGGCTGAGGATCATTTTCTTTTCCTGAATATCATAGGCAACCATTAGCCTTTGTTGATTGGTAGGTGCTGTCCTCATCAGTTGATTATAAAGCTACATTCTTACTGGATCATTTCTAGCTTTTATATCAGTAAAATTTTATTGGTGTCTGAGCTTTGTTTGCTTTGAGGCCTGGTGGATGAAACTTCCACACTATGTTGCCTCTCTAGCTCTTGCTGGAATGAGCTAGCTGAGGTGCTAGGTAGTGGAGATGTTTGTTGTTTTGTTCTTCCCTGCCCTCTCATGGTGCTTTTGGTATCTTCCACAAATTCCTCTTCTGAATAGGTATTCAACCTCTGCCTCTTATCTCCTATTTGTTCTAATGGTCCCCTGGCAGGGGCATCCTCTTCTCTGTCTCTTTTTCTGCTCATTTCTTCATTTTGAGGAGTCTGTAGAACAGGGGCTTCAGACGCCTTGGTTTGAGCTGGGGGGGCTTGCCCTTCACCCTGTTCTTGTGTTGTAGTGGGCTGATCAGCCATGGTCTGTTGTTCTATATCCATTAATTTTTTTCCCTTTGCTGCTGAGCTGGCCTTTCGTGCTGCTTGCTTTGAGCTTTCAGCAAAATATGTATCACCTCCAATGTGCTGGGGCAGCTTGAAAGGTACCTGTCCAAAAGAGTCCAGGTCAAGTGTTTTCTCAAGCTCTTTCATTTATTTTTCCAATTTCTCTTCTCCAGTCATATCTTAAAAGAATGTGCCCTCTAGCCACTCTTGTTGATTGGCATATTGCTAGATTTCAGGGATTGGACAGTGAACATATGCTGGTAGCTTATTTTTGTCTTTCCTATAGCTTATAAAATGATTGGGGTCATATGGTGCCCAATAGAAACTCTGTTTTAGTCTGAGTTTCTGCCCTAAAATCTCATCAGCTTCTAGCCAGGCTTCCCTCTGATTGAAGGTGAAAGGGCCTAGTTGATTCCTTATTTTAAGTTGTACCTTTTTCTTGGCCTCAAAGAAATGGATTACATCTGCTTGGATGAACTGTCTAAAGTATTCCAGGGCAAACAACCACATTGGCACACATTTTGGCAATTTATAGGGGCTCAGGTCAGAGCCATATATCCGAATCATAGTGTGATTCTGGTAAAAGTACCAGTGACCTATGCTATAGCTCTTGGAAAGATGTAGAATTCTCTGCATTTCACCAGAAAGTCTGTCTGGAGGACTTGTTATCAGTAAAGAGGTGGCTGGATACATGAATAGATCAATACATTCACAATAAGTGTAAGGAGAATAGTAGACATGATGGAAGACTGGGGTCCAGAAGATTACAAACCTTGGCTCTCCCTTGACATCAAATTTTCTGAGGGGAACTTGAAAACTATCTGGCTAATAGTAGACAAACAAATGATATATGTACGATGTGTATTTAAAATTCTTTCTTTGTCCATGCTCACGAATTGTTCATGGATTTTATCAGCTATGTAGGTGGCATAGTCATACTTGACAGCAGGGGGCTGTCCTGGAGAAAAGATGGATAATAGGACCAATGTGGTTTCATTTACATACTCACTGGTTTTGAATCCCAGGATGTAGGCTATCATGTCAATGATAAACTTTCCTGCTTCATTGAACCAAGTGTCAAGGTATGGAGGAGGTTCCTGTGGTTGACAATTGGGTTTCATAAACGTTTTGCCAATTCTGGTTATCTTTGCACTTGGCAATTTGGCACCTTGGTCAAGCAAAAATCCCAAGGAAAGAGGAGTCAATGGTTCAATTGGTTTTAAATGAAGCATCTCATTTATTGATTCAAGGGTGATATAGAATAGAACTGTCCCAGAAGGAGACATCATTGCCCTTTGAGTGGGCTCATAATTGGCATGGCATTGGTGAATGAGGTCAGGGAAAACATTCACATAAGGAAGGTAGTACATGGGCATATTGGATTCCCAAATCCCAAAGATGTCAGTTTTGTTTCTATTGCTGTTCCTGATCTCACAAAAGGCATGTAGATGAGATTTGTTATCCATTATATCATTAATATGGAAATCCTTGTCCGTTAGGGGTAACCACTCCAGTTCTTTATGTGGGGCATTGAGAGGGGTTATATTGAGGGCTACTGGAGCAGGGGCTGCCATCTTTATAAGTTCTTAGGTGTTTTTTGAATGAAATGTGGATTTTTATAGCAACAGTGGGCAAAAATAGAGGCCCTGGGGCTTTTTCCAGAGAATTTGCAAATTGGAGCTTTGTTTTGACTCTGGTGGGCAGAATTTGAAGCAAAAGGATGAAGCTTGAAGGATTTGTCTTGCAAGGGATGGATAGCAATGGTTTCAAGGCCTTTCCTTTAGCAATTACTGACCAAACAGATCTTGAGCTTGGCTAAAATTGGAGGGATTTTCCTGAGTGGGGTGGAATTGGCAGTTTGTATAGCAAAATATGGGCAAACTAGTAGTTTCAGTGGGCAATTTTGCAGGTGGAAGTCAATCAGGGAGCTTGGGAACCATACTTAGGTGAATTCTTGCTTTTCTTGCTTTTCTCGGCTAACTGGGCGAATTGTACAGAGAGGTATGCAATGTGCAAGTTTTTGGTGGATGAGTGGTCCTGGTGGACTTATGTGTAGCAGCAGGGTGAAATTTTGACAAGTTTCTAGGATTGCCAGACAATTTTCAAAGAGAAAAATCGAAATTCAAAGGGTTTTTCAGAAGATGATGGTAAATATCTATTTTTCACAGTGCACTGGAGTGAATGGTTGGTTGGGAGATGATTTACACAGTGGGGCGCCGAGCTATGGTGGTCGAGGTGGCGAACTAAAAGTTTGCTGGTGAACTCGTTGTCGTTTGCATGCAAAATCTCAGCCAAATTACACAATAAGAATGGTAAAAAACAATCGTTTTTACGGGTTTTTTTTAACAAAAATCGGCTTTTTGGCGCTTTTTGTGATGACATCATCATGACATAGATTTTTTGTCATGTAGCGGGGGTACGGAAGGTGACGTGGCAGATGACTTGGTGCTGAGGTGACAATCGTGATGTGGTGCTGACATGGTTGTGACGTCATTGAATGACATCAGCAGCAGGGAGCGAGGGCGGTAAGTGGTTTTATCGCACCACTTTTGGGGTGGCAGCGGTATTGAGCGGGCAGGGGGTCGTGATACACGCGGGTGAGTGACGCATGTCCTTGGTATGGTGCCGAAACCACCATTTTCCTGGGACATATCGTTCAGATGCTGCGGGCATCACGATATGGTTTTGCACCGTTGGATCTGAGGGCCACGATCCAACGGTCGACGATGAATGGCAAGTTGTAGGGGCGCGGCATGGGGAACCACTTTAATAATTTGGTTTTTTATAATGTTTTGCGGGGTTTTGTAGTGTATTCAGCACTGGACTGCAGCCGGTCGGTTTTTCACATAACCAAAGGTTAATATGAAACCCAAAGTTTTACACGCTCTAAGGGTTATTATAAGGTTCCAGGTGAACCTTACAACTCCCGAAAATCCTTATCATATGGCTATATTGCCAAGGGTCAGGATATTTATTTTTTTTGGGGATTTTTTGTGTATTTATATACTAAGGGGAGGGAAATTATATAGGAGTTATATAGTAGATTTAGGGGGTTAATATGACTATGTGGGATGGATTTGTATGGTTTAGGCTAAGTTTGTAGAGTGAAAATTTAGACATGGGGGAATGAAAAGATACCAGATGGTGAGGTTTAGGAAACTTTGGAAAAATGGATAAAAGACTTTTTACACAAGAAATGGGGCTTGTTTTGCCTAGGTGAAAACACATTTTCACTTAGTTTTTCTATGAGATGAAGTGGACTAAGGGTAATGAGCAGATCTCATTGCCCTTGGGGGGAATGTTAGTAAGTGTTTCCTGGAAAAATTGGGGAGGGAAATTAGTCATGCTCCACTTGTTTTGTAACCACCTTGTCATGGCACCTTATGATTTTTATGAGATGAAACTTGTTCCAAAGGAGAAAAATTCCTCATAGACCTGCTCCTCCCACATCAAAACTGCCTACCCAACCTAGTACACCTGACATTTTTTCTTCATTTTCATTGAGTGCATTTGAACTAGCAACCCTGCTTATTCTCTTTTCTTTTAGCTGCCCTCCTATCTAAGTCTACCCTTATTTCTTCCAGGGCTCAGATTAAGCTGTTGAGACCCTTTGCTTCTCTACCTAACTACTTGTCTGCCAAGCTTGAACTATTTGTGCAGAACTTTATTCTCTATTGTGAGACAAGTAAATTCAAACATGATCTAGCCAGGATTAGGTTGTCTGGCTAGTCATCAACTGTGGCAAGAGTTAACCACCTATACATGATGAAGATTGATGAAAACATGGAACCTTTGCAGCATGAAAAGAATGAACATTTTTGGCACTTCTCTAGTCAATCATGAAAAATGAAACCTATTGGTATAGGAAGCTAATAGTGGCTCCACTTCGGGATGGCTTTTCCTAGTGAAAAGTCAAGAACAACAAGTCAGATGGCCTTATATTTAGTTCTTTGCTGTATTCTGAAATTTCTCCTTTGTTGTTCACAAAATGGCTCCTCTGCAATGCCTGTATTTGTCATGAACTCACTCCAAAAATTGCAGCTCTGTTTTGGGTACTCTGTTTGATTATTTCTCATCATTTTCACAGCTCCCAAGTCTGATTCTTTAGCTTCTTTTGATATGCTAAAAATGCAATACCCAAAAGTGGCACAATTCCTTGCCTTTCCCTCAAAATTCGTTATAACTTATTCCCTATCCTATTTCTATAATAAACTGTAGAAAGTAAACACTACTATGTACAAATTGAGGTGCTGCTATTCTTAACAAAGTGGCTGAAAATAATGCTTCAGCATTCTGCCATTGACTGGTCCACCATCTACCTCTGTACCATCCAGACTTTTCAAGAAGTAGGTCTTGTTTCCTTGCACAGTCTGAATGCTAAATGGTCCTCTCCATAAGAAATCAAATTTTCCATGTTTTCCTCTATCTTCTCTTCTGGAATCCCACTTTAAAACTTTATCCCCATTGAAAAAATCCTCTGCTTTGGTCCTTTTATCAAATATCTTTTTAAGCTTTTCTTGTAGAACTTGAGCTCTATGATAGACCTCCTCTCTTGTTTGTTGCAAGTGAATAGTTTGATTGATCCTTCTCTGAATATCATTAGGTTCTGCTTGTATCTCTTGTAGCAAGTTTATCACTAGGATTCCCAAATAAGAAGGGAATACTGCCTCCATTCCATAAACCAATTGATAGGGACTAGTCCCAATAGATCTCTTGGTGGTCAATCTGTCTGCCCATAGGGCATTCACAAGCTTTTTATGCCAGTTTTTCTTGTTCTCCTCCAAGCATTTCTTAATGATGTTGATCAAGCTCTTGTTGGAGGATTCAACTAGGCCATTACCTTGAGGGTAATAGGCTATAGAATGGCCCAAGGTAATGTGGTATTTATGACAGAAATTAATCATTCTTTTAGACTTAAAGGCAACAACGTTGTCTGTAATAATTTTCTTCGGGCAGCCAAACCTAGACAAGATGTTGGTCTCCATGAATTGGATGATTACTGAGTCATTAGCGTGCCTACAAGGGATGGCTTCTATCCACTTGGTAAAATAGTCTCTAGTAGTCAAAATCCATTTGTGCTGGACAGAGGATGAAGGGTGTATTTCCCCAATGAAGTTTAGACCCCATTGTTGAAATGGATTTTCAGTGGAAATGGGTTTGAGGGGTAGAGGTAGCAACTTTTTCTTGCCTTCAAAAATTTGGCATTTGTGGCAAGATGTTACATATTTTTTCACATCAGCAAATAGGGTGGGCCAATAAAATCCAGCCCTTAGGATTTTATCAGCAGTTGATTTCCAATACAACTGTCCACCAGAATCCCTTGCATGAAATTATTTAAGTAGTTTGTCAGTTTCTTCTTTGATTAGACAATTTAATAAAACACCTTCATGGTTTTTCCAAAAGCGAACATGATCTAAAATGCAGAACTTGGAAGCTTTCATTTCCAAAATTCTTTTCTTAGTTCTGGAAAATCCTGGAGGAGCTTGCAGGTTTAATAATACAAACGATATGTCAGCATACCAAGGTGATTGTAAAAAGGCTTGATTATCTGTGGAGTCGCCATCTCCTACTCATTATCCAGTTGATTTATGTCAAAGGCTTGAAAGTTAGTTTCAGTCATGAGTTTAGCTAGTCCTTGTCCTTTTATCAGTTTTGTTGGTTTAATTTCAATGTCATATTCCAGTATGGTGGCTATCCATTTGCCCCTTTTGCCTTCAATGCCTTCTTGGGCCAGGATGTCTTTAACAACAGTGTTGGGCACATAAGCAATCGCATGAGAGTACAAGATGTAAACTCTAAAGTCCTTGATGGCCTTTACAAGTGCATATGCTTGTTTCTCCATGATTTGATATTTGAGTGGAGCATCTCTAAGGGCTTTGTTGAAGAAGGTTATGGGTTTTTCACATCCTTGGTCATCTTTTTGGAGTAAGACAACAACAATTGTATGTTCTGATGCAAATGAGAATATGATAAAGTCCTTGTCAAAATTGGGGCTTGTGAGAACTGTGTTTGAGTCAAAGATTTTTTGATTTCTTCAAAGGCTTGCTTAGTTTCCATTGTCCACTTAACCTTGGAGTCTTTTTTGATCATGTTGTTCAAAAATCTTATTAGCTCAGCCAGATTTGGTATGAATCTTCTTAGAAAGTTGATTTTTCCGAAAAAGGCTTGTAGTTCTTTAATGTTTCTGGGGTGAGGGACTTGTAAGATGGCTTGTATTATGTCCGGATCAATCCTAATGCCTTCTTTAGAGATGATATGGCCCAATAATTTTCCTTCTTCTAGGCCAAACAATGATTTCTTTGGATTTAGTGATATACCATATTTTATGCAAATTAAGAATACTTGCCTGAGATGATCTAGGTGCTCTTGGTATGACTTGGAGAAAGCTGTAAGGTCATCTAGGTAAATGACTAAAAATTCATGGATTTCTTTAGCAAAAGCAATATCCATGGCTCTTTGAAAAGTTGCTCCTGCATTCTTGAGTCCAAAAGGCATTTTCACATATTTGAATGTTCCCCAAGGGGTTGTGAAAGCAGTTTTATCTTGGTCATTAGTGTGCATTAGGATTTGATTGAAGCCTAAGAATCCATCTAACAGTGATATCCTTGAAGCACCCACTACCCTTTGCTGGATGTGATCCATTTTGGGCAAAGGGTAATTATCCTTTAGAGAGACTTTGTTCAAATTTCTCAAATCAACACATAACCTTATCTCCCCTGTCTTCTTTCCAGTGGGCACTAAATTTGAAACCCATTCTGAGAATCTGATTGGAGCTATAATTCTAGCTTCATACATTCTCTTAACTTCTTTCTCAATTAAAGGGAGCAGCACAGGGTTGACCCTCCTAAGTTTCTGTTTGAAAGGTTTTTGGTTTTCTTTGAGAGGTATTGTGTGTTGGCTTATTGTAGTATCATAAGACTTTAGGTCCTCATAACTCCATGCAAAGACATCTTGAAATTTTTTGAATAGTTCAATATACTTGAGTTTTTGGTTAGGAGGTAGAGCTTGGACAATTTTATCATTTCGGGATTTTCTGCAGTTCCTAGATTACAGTCCTCAATTTTTGCATTTAATGGCCGTATTTTAGGTTTCCTGGAGATGTCATTTGAGTCAAATATGTCCTCTAAAGGAGTGAGGCATGTAGGTAGAAAATTATCCTTCAGCTCAATGACTTCACACTCTGGTGCAATTGCATCCTCACCTTCTTTTTCATGAAGTTGTTGTAAATCTGTTTTAGTGAACTTGGTGGGAGGTAGAAGTTGGTTTGCTGTTTCAGCAAAGATATGTGTTTCAACTTTGTCCATTTGATTGCTTTCCTCTATAGGGTTGGTATCCATTTTGTGCTTGTGAACTCTTCTTTCAAAATCAGGAAATTGTTGATTTGTGTATCATTTTCAAACACCTGCCAGTTTTTGACATTATCTGGCACTGCAGGTCTATGTTTTATGTCAGCAGTGAATAGGTGATTAGGCTTGAATGGCAATTTTCAAGTGCTTGCAAAAGTTGCTAAACTATGGGCATGCAGATTTTGATTCCTTGGAATCTTGGTCAGTTAGGTTTCAAGAAAGGTGTTGAGAATTTCGATTGTAGCAGCTCTATATGACCTTAGCCTAAGATCATTTGTAATGAAGTTACCCTTTATTTGTTGAATGATGAGGTCAGAGTCTCCCAAAATTAATATCCAAGTTGCACCTAAGTTTTTTATCACTTTGAGCCCTAAGAGGAGGGCTTCATACTCAACCATGTTGTTAGTGCACTTGAAATTCAATCTAAATGCATGTCCCTCATTGTGGTAATCCTTCACATTATGTATCCAAACCCATGCCCCTGCTCCTAGCTTATTAACAGATCCATAAAACTCTAGATACCATAAGTTTTCTTGATCTGAACTGGTATTAGGAGCTTTTTCCATTTGCTCAGCAGGCATAGTTGGATTTACAGTCTGATAGGATTCTTTATGTGTAACTGTCAATTTATTGTTTTCCAAGATTTCTTGAATCTGAACTATGGATTCTTTGTCTAGGAATTCATCCTGACTTAAAGTCACCATTTTTACATCAGTTTGGGTTTGAATCTCAGTGTTGTATAAGATAAAAGAGTGAATAAATGGAAAAATTTTGGGGTTTTTCTTGACTACTTACCACATACTTCATCAAAGTTTCTCGATATAGCCTTTTAGGCTGGCCGAAGACTGAGATAGTGGCATAAGACATGTCTAGTTGCAAAGATCCTTGTAGCTTGGCACCCCAGGATCTAGATAACATCATTCCATACTTGGGTGGAATATCAGCTACCACCACATCCATGAGAATTGTTTTGGCTGGATATTGGACTAATGACACACATAGATCCTTGATTAAGCCTAGACACCGGACCTGACTAGAATCAAAGGAAAAGAAGTCTTTGTATGGCCTTGTGATATCTAGGTCCAACTTTTCCATGACAGACTTGGGCATCAGATTATGTGAAGCTCCTGAATAAAAAATTGCATTATGAAGCACCTTTTCATGGATGTTTAAACTCACATAAAAGGGAGGGACTCCTCCATCTACTATTTTACAATTTGCTTTCGGGCCAAATATAAGTTTTGGTTGGTCATCAAGGATGTTTACTGAATCTTTGTTTTCTGAAATTTGTAATGATCTGCTGATTTGTTCCCTAAAAAATTCATGCCTAGCTAGCTAAGATAATGGGATGGACACTTTTAACTTACTTATTTCAGCCTCCATATTAAAGGGTTTTTCTATTTGTGTTTTGATATTTTGGGCAACAAGGTTGTGCCTTTCAACTGAGTTTTCAACAACTGCCTCTTTTGCCGAAATATTATGATGAACTAGGGTTGCTTACTCACCATCTTCCAAAGGGTCTACTACAACTTCTCTGAGTGGAGAGATAGATGTAGGGTGCTGTTGTGATCTATCTTGGTTTGAAACATATTCAATTGTTGGACCACTTGGATTGGGAGTTGATTTGGGGGTCATTGGTATATGAGAGTCCTTGAGTTTGGTTTTGGTGGGTTGCTTGATTGTCTTTTGCTTGGCATCATCAGGGATGTCTATTCTCCTACTTCTCAAGTTGTATTGCTTGTGGACTTCATACACAGTTGTTTCATACCCTTGCTTAAAATCAAAGGATTCCCATGATTTCATTTGACACTGACTAAGAGTACGAGCCTCTTGATCTTCTTGAGTTAGGAAAATTGGTTGGCCACTATTGAGACCCATTAGGTTAATGTGGGGGTCCTTTGTTGGTTCACTAGATGTGGAAGCTTCTGCATAGTTTTCTTGGAAGGGAGGCCTTATGTTTTGGTCTGGACCAACTTTTCCTACATTGGGGTTTTGATTTTTTCTAAAGTTTGGATTTCTTATGTTGTTGTTTGGTTGGCTTTCCCATGAAGATTTCCTCTCAATAGTTTCCACTCTGTCTCCCAACCTGTCCATGCCTTTAATAATTGCATCAAGTTTCTGTTCAAAGGTAGAAGGTTCCTCTTTGAAAGTTGTTCTTCTTTCAATCCTAACTCGATTTCGTTTGGAAATTATATTAGCTTAACACTCACAGCTATACTCTGCATATCTTCAAGGCTAGGAGGAGCTCTCTCCCTGAGCTAGTAAGCCATGTCCGAGTAAAAACCATCAGGGAATTTGATCAATGCTAAGTCTGGTGGTGGTCTAAGATTTATTGGAATAGCAAGGTATGTATTGTTGAATCTGACACAATAATCTTGGACACTTTCTTGTGGGCCTCTTTTCAAGTTCTCATATTCTGTTAAGATGTGTAAAGGGTCCTTTTTCTTTTACCACCTGTTTAGGAAAGTTTGATAAAGGGCATTTGGATTAGCTATTGTGTTTGCAGGGAGTGACCTAAACCATGCCCTTACATCACCAGTTAAGCTCTGGACAAAAATTTTCATCCTAACATCATTATCATCAATCTCATAGTTTTCAAAATAGTCTGTCATTCTCTTGGTATGTTGTTGAGTAGTGTAAGTGCCTGTACCATCAAAGTAGGTAATTTTCCCCTGGTAATCCTGTGGCATAGCCCCAGGATTGGCAGGCAACTGCAGGGGAGAATATCTATTTGCCATGTTAGCAGGGAAAAGTGGGACAACTGGAAGCACAGGGATGGGAGCTGAGATAAGTGCTAAGGATGGATGGGTGGAAAAGAGATTTTGGAGTAATAAAGGTGAACTGGAAGAAGCTACATTAATTGGAAGAAGGGCTTGAGACTTTGCTGCAGTAGGCTTAATTTGAATTGGTTTTTGCTGAGATGGTTCAATATTTGAATCAGCATAACTCTTGATTTTCTGGTTTCCTAAGGCTCTTAGCAATCAGATTTGGATTGTCAAAAATAGCTGGAGGATTTGGGTCTGGGTTTGACCTTGTGTATCGAGTTTTCTTCTTTGGAGCCAGCTTCTAAGTATGTTTTGGTATTTTCTAGGAATACTTTGAGGATACAAGTTTTGAAAATATCTTGAAGGAAGCTACTAAAGTGTAGAAGGATTGGGGCTTTCCTTCAGGGAGGTTTGAAAAAAGGATGGCCAAACAAATCTGTGAGACAACTGTTTAGAATCTAAAGCTAAACTGGAGTTGGACTGAAGTAGCTTTAGAGATTTAGACAGTAGTAATAGACATTCATTCAGGTCCCCAGTGGAATCGCCATTGATGTTATCACTTAGAATGTTCCCCAAAACTTGTGAGAAAAGGGAATACGGTCGAGGTAACCACTAACCAATCTTTTAGATGCAATTTCTAGCCAAACTGCATCCAGAGATGGCTCTCTCTATATAATTTAACTTTATTTATTTGAAGTTCTTATGCTAGTTATGATGTGCAGAGGTTTGTTTTAAATGTGTTTGGATGGTGATTTCAAACAGAAGTAGGATGCAAGTCTGAAAGAGTTTATTCCATTGGGCATTGGAGTCTATGAAGGTGGACTGCTGAGCGCGCTTCTGGGCTGATGGGCAATACTATAGAGCAAGTTAATCAATTTTGGAACAATATTGAAAGTTAGTGATTGATGGGATGTAAGCCAGGGGGTAAAGGGTAGTCAAGAATCCTTTATCATGGTGGAAGAGGGAAGGTGCATGAATATTTTCAAGGAGCAATGAAGAATTCCTTGGCAATTTTCAAAATGAAGGAATTAGTAGAAACAGAAGCATTTAAGAATTTCTATTTATGCTAGTTCTGAAGAAAACATAAATAACAGCAGGAATTGAACACAGAGTGTAGCTTAAACAAGTTCTAGGCTATTCTTTTTCCTTGTTGTTAAGACTATGAAACATACATGAAATTTGCAAAACATAGAAAACAAAAAGACACAGTTTAGAATGACTTATTGATCCAAAGAAAGACACAGGAATTCTGTAGCAGAGCTCAGAATCATCAAATCCACAGTCAGAAGGTCCAACAACAATGCATCTCAATAGCCTTTGTAATAAGAAATATCAAACTTATAGCGCAATCCAAGAGGAGAATCACCAACCCCGAATACATTCCTTGGGTAGGTATTTATAACAAAGAGATTTACAAAATATCTTGAGGATAAGATATGAAACAACAACTTAGTTTACCTACCCTATCAGAGAAATAAATGCAGAAATAAAGGCAGGAGTTATTGTGGCTGTGCTGGCTGCTTTAATTGATGAGATATTTTAGACTTTTCACCCAGGAATTTGGCTGGTTGTTATGTCCTTGATTTGCCTTCCTGCGTTGCTGTCCTAATCTATTCACCTCCTCTTGATTCATCTTTAATGTGTTCTGATCCTCGCTTGAGCTCCTTTCTTCATATCTGCCACGTGTCCTGCTATTTGACCAAGTCTAAAAAGGCAGAAAGATCCAAATTACCTAGGCAAAACTTCCAACATACTTCGCCACCACTATTCTGTGGGCAACTAATGTCTTTGTATTTTTACAAGTATTTCATCAGCATCAATATACCTGTAAAAGTTAGGCTTGACTTCAAAAAGATGATTTATTTCATGTTCTAGAAAAAGCAAATTTTCCAATTTGTCATACAAGCTCTCTCTGGAAGGAGGTCCTGTGTCTTCTGAGCTGCTGGCTGATGTAGTGATCTGATTTGTTACATACATGTTTACCCTATGAGCCTACTGTTGATGTGATAACAGTTTTTGATTGCTTGTTAGTAAACTGGGTAAACCCTTCTGCTGCAAGTTTGTGAATTTCTCTGTGAAGGCATCAATATCCATTTGTATCTCTTGACACTTCCTTTCCAAAGTCTGTATAAAATTTCTCATTGTTATTACCTTCTTTACTATCAAAATGGTGCCTGTCTTGTCAGTGATCTCTAAAGCCGCTAACAGTTCCTTAGTATTGGTATTCAAAAAATGGATGAGCCTATTGGCCTGCTCAAGCATATTTCCTAATGACGCCCTGGCCCTTTGAATTTGCTCTTGTGCTCTTTTTATTAATTCAATTTGTTCATAGATTGTCTGAATTGACTGCCATTGGTCAGTAATGGACTGGCCAATCTTGGTCCAAAAAATAATCTTAATTTCTGCTAGAGGTTTACGTAAGGTGAGATCCTTTTCCAATGATTTCACCTTGTTCTCCAGGGTCTTTACTTCTCTAGTTTTTTCTGCTACTATTATTTTTGACTTGTCATAACTCACCTCCAATTTGGCTAACTTTTCTTTTGCCTCTTTGAGCTCTGACATTTGAGCCTCTAGCTCTTTCACTACTTTCATCATTTCTTCCATCTTCAGGCTGGTCTCTAGCTCTGTTGTTGGTGCTGCTGTAGCATCTATAGTTGTTGTACCTGTTGTTGATGCTAGGATGGTAGGAGGGACTGCTGTTGTACCTATGGGGGGAGCAGTGGCACTTGTTGGAGTTGCTTCAGGTGGCTGGGAGGTGGACTCTCCATGCTTCTATTTAATGGCCTTCTCCAAAGCTTGCTCTGTTTCTGCCAATCTCTCATTCATTCTCATCAGCAGACTTACCATGTCCTCTTCCTCTTTTTGCTGTGCAACTTCTGTAGTTTGTGGATGCACTGTAATTGGCAACTTTAATTGCCTTTTGAGGGCTGCAATGTCCTCCTCCTTCTTCTTGTTTAGTGCTTTGATGCCCTTTGCATCCTTAGAGTTATGCCCCAGCTCGATGATGATTTCTTCTAAGGACTTAATCCTGTTGTCCTTAGCTAAGGAGGAAGCCTTCTCTAGTTCTAATTGGGCAGAGGTATTGGGCAATGAATTTTTCAGTTTGTAAGAAAGCAATGCCTTATCTGCCAAGGTGGCATGCACCATCTCCCCAGTTTGTTTATGTAACTAAATCTAGTCAATTGGATGAATATCCTTGGAGAAAACTTCCAGATTGGTTCTTATATAATCAGCAGCTGACTGGGGTTGTTGTGTCTTGGGCTTGAAATGGCTGAGGATCATTTTCTTTTCCTGAATATCATAGGCATCCATTAACCTATGTTGATTGGTAGGTGTTGTCCTCATCAGTTGATTATAAAGCTGCATCCTTACTGGATCATTTCTAGCTTTTATATCAGTAAAATTTTTCTTGATGTCTAAGCTTTATTTGCTTTGAGGCCTAGTGGATGAAACTTCCACGCTATGTTGCCTCTCTAGCTCTTGCTGGAATGAGCTAGCTGAGGTGCCAGGTAGTGGAGATGTTTGCTGCTCAGTTCTTCCCTACCCTCTCATGGTGCTTGTGGTATCTTCCACAAATTCCTCTTTTGAATAGGGATTCAGCCTCTACCTCTTATCTCCTGTTTGTTCTGATGGTCCACTGGCAGGGGCATCCTCTTCCCTATCTCTCTTTATGCTCTTTTCCTCATTTTGAGGAGTCTGTAGAATAGGGGCTTCATATGCCTTGGTTTGAGCTGGGGGGGCTTGCCCTTCACCCTTTTCTTGTGTTGTAGTGGGCTGATCAGGCATGGTCTATTGTTCTGTATCCATTACTTCTTTGCCCTTTGTTGCTGAGCTAGCCTTTCATGCTGCTTTCTCTGAGCTCTCAACAAAAGATGTATCACCTCCAATGTGCCAGGGCAGCTTGAAAGGTACCTGTCCAAAAGAGTCCAGGTCAAGTGTTTTCTCAAGCTCTTTCATTTCTTTTTCCAATTTCTCTTATCCAGTCATCTCTTCAAACAATGTGCCCTCTAGCCACTCTTGTTGATTGGCATATTGCTAGATTTCAGGGATTGGACAGTGAACATATGCTGGTAGCTTATGTTTGACTTTCCTATAGCTTATAAAATGATTGGGGTCATATGGTGCCCAATAGAAACTCTGTTTTAGTCTGAGTTTCTGCCCTAAAATCGCATCAGCTTCTAGCCAGGCTTCCCTCTGATTGAAGGTGAAAGGACCTAGTTGATTCCTTATTTTAAGTTGTACCATTTTCTTGGCCTCAAAGAAATGGATTACATCTGCTTGGATGAATTTTCTAAAGTATTCCAGGGAAAAAAACCGCATTGGCACATATTTTGGCAATTTATAGGGGCTCAGGTCAGAGCCATATATCTGAATCATAGTGTGATTCTGGTAAAAGTACCAGTCACCTATGCTATAACTCTTGGAGAGATGTAGAATTCTCTGCATTTCACCAGAAAGTCTATCTGGAGGACTTGTTACCAGTAAAGAGGTGGCTGGTTATATGAATAGATCAATAAATTCACAATAAGTGTAAGGAGAATAGTATACATGGTGGAAGATTGGGGTCCAGAAGATTATAGACCTTGGCTCTCCCTTGACATCAAATTTTCTGAGGGGAACTTGAAAACTATCTGGCTGATAGTAGAGCAACAAATGATATATGTACGATGTGTATTTAAACACTCTTTCTCTGTCCATGCTCATGAATTGTTCATGGATTTTATCAGCTATGTAGGTGGCATAGTCATACTTGACAATAGGGGGCTGTCCTGGAGAAAACATGGATAGTAGGACCAATGTGGTTTTATCTACATACTCACTGGTTTTGAATCCCAGGATGTAGGCTATCATGTCAATGATAAACTTTCCTACTTCATTGAACCAATTGTCCTGGTATGGAGGAGGTTCCTGTGGTTGACAATTGGGTTTCATAAATGTTTTGCCA
The DNA here is from genome assembly GCA_000404065.3 of Pinus taeda. Classification (NCBI taxonomy): domain Eukaryota; kingdom Viridiplantae; phylum Streptophyta; class Pinopsida; order Pinales; family Pinaceae; genus Pinus; species Pinus taeda. Next base: position 191,231 of record APFE030186831.1, on the reverse strand, counting down.
ATTCTGGTTATCTCTGCACTTGGCAATTTGGCACCTTGGTCAAGCAGAAATCCCAAGGAAAGAGGAGTCAATGGTTCAATTGATTTGAAATGCAGCATCTCATTTATTGATTCAGGGGTGATATAGAATAGAACTGTCCCAGAAGGAGACATCACTTCCCTTTGAGTGCACTCATAATTGGCATGGCATTGGTGAATGAGGTCAAGAAAAACATTAACACAAGGAAGGTAGTACATGGGCATATTGGATTCCCAAATCCCAAAGATGTCAGTTTTGTTTCTATGGCTGTTCTTGATGTCACAAAAGGCTTGTATATGAGATTTGTTACCCATTATATCATTAATCTGGAAATCCTTGTCAGCTAGGGGTAACCACTCCAGTTCTTTATGTGGGGCATTGAGAGGGGCTACATTGAGGGCTACTGGAGTAGGGGCTGCCATATTTATAAGTTCTCAGGTGTTTTTTGAGTGAAATGTGGATTTTTACAGCAGCATTGGGCAAAAATAGAGGTGCTGGGGCTTTTTCCAGAGAATTTGGAATTTGGAGCTTTGTTTTGACTCTGGTGGGCAAAATTTGAAGCAAAAGGATGAAGCTTGAAGGATTTGTCTTGCAAGGGATGGATAGCAATGGTTTCAAGGCCTTTCCTTTAGCAATTACTGATCAAACAGATCTTGAGCTTGGTTAAAATTGGAGGGATTTTGCTGAGTGCGGCGGAATTGGCAGTTTGTATAGCAAAATATGGGCAAACTAGTAGTTTCAGTGGGCAATTTTGAAAGTGGAAGTCAATCAGGGAGCTTGGGAGCCAGGCTTAGGTGAATTCTTGCTTTTCTTGCTTTTCTCAGCTAACTGGGGGAATTGTACAGAGAGGTATGCAATGTGCAGGTTTTTGGTGGATGAGTGGTCCTGGTGGACTTATGTGTAGGAGCAGGGTGAAATTTTGACAAGTTTCTAGGATTGGCAGACAATTTTCACAGCGAAAAATCGAAATTCAAAGGGTTTTTCACAAGATGATGGTAAATACATGTTTTTCACAGTGCACTGGAGTTAATGGCTAGTTGGGAGATGATTTGCACCGTGGGGCGCCGAGCTATGGTGGTCGAGGTGGCTGACTGAAAGTTTGTTGGTGAACTCGTCGTCGTTTACATGCAAAAGCTCAGCCAAATTACACAATGAGAATGGTAAAAAACAAACGTTTTTACGGGTTTTTTTAACAAAAAATGGATTTTTGGGCTTTTTGGCACTTTTTGTGATGACGTCATCATGATGTAGATTTTTTGTCGTGTAGCGGAGGTATGGAAAGTGACGTGACGGATGACTTGGTGTTGAGGTGGAAATGGTGATGTGGTGCTGATGTGGTTGTGAAGTCATCGGATGACATCAGCGGCGGGGAGCGAGGGCGGTAAGTGGTTCTATCGCACCGCTTTTGGAATGGCAGCGGTATTGAGTGGGGGGTTTGCGATACACGCGGGTGAGCGACGCATGTCCTTGGTACGGCGGCGAAACCACCATTTTCTCAGGACATATCGTTTGGATGCTGGGGGCATCGCGATACAGTTCCGCACCGTTGGATCTGAGGGCCCCGATCCAACAGTCAACGGTGAATGGCAAGTTGCGGGGGCGTGGCATGGGGACCCACTTTAATAATTTGGCTTTGTATAATGTTTTGCGGGTTTTTGTAGTGTATTCAGCACTGGACTGAAGCCGGTCGGTTTTTCACATAACCAAAGGTTAATATGAAACCCAAAGTTTTACGCACTCTAAGGGTTATTATAAGGTTCTAGGTGAACCTTACAACTCCTGAAAATCCTTTTCATATGGCTATATTTCCAAGGGTCGGGATATTTATTTTTTTTGGGGATTTTTTTATGTATTTACATACTAGGGGGAGGGAAATTATATAGGACTTATATAGTAGAGTTAGGGGGTTAATATGACTATGTGGGATGGGTTTGTATGGTTTAGGCTAAGTTTGTAGAGTGAAAATTTAGACATGGGGGGAATGAAAAGATACCAGATGGTGAGGTTTAGGAAACTTTGGCAAAATGGATAAAAGACTTTTTACACAAGAAATGTGGCTTGTTTTTCCTAGGTGAAAACACATTTTCACTTAGTTTTTTCTATGAGATGAAGTGGTCTAAGGGTAATGAGCAAATCTCATTGCCCTTGGGGGGAATGTTAGTAAGTGTTTCCTGAAAAAATTGGGGAGGGAAATTAGTCATGCTCCACTTGTTTTGTAACCACCTTGTCATGGCACCTTATGATTTTTTTGAGATGAAACTTGTTCCAAAGGAGCAAAATTGCTCATAGACCTGCTCCTCCCACATCAAAACTGCCTACCTAGCCTAGTACACCTGACATTTTTTCTTCATTTTCATTGAGTGCATTTGAACTAGCAATCCTGCTTATTCTCTTTTCTTTTAGCTGCCCTCCTATCTAAGTCTACCCTTATTTCTTCCAGAGCTCAGATTAAGCTGTTGAGACCCTTTGCTTCTCTACCTAACTACTTGTCTGCCAAGCTTGAACTGTTTGTGCAGACCTTTATTCTCTATTTTGAGACAAGTAAATTCAAACATGATCTAGCCAGGATTAGGCTGTCTGGCTAATCATCAACTCTGGCAAGAGTTAACCACCTATACATGATGAAAATTGATCAAAACATGGAACCTTTGTAGCATGAAAATAATGAACGTTTTTGGCACTTCTCCAGTCAATCATGAAAAATGAAACCTATTGGTATAGGAAGCTAATAGGAGGTTTGAATTTGAAGATCAGTGTTATAGTTTTTCTCCAAGACTGAGAAGATACATTTCAATGGACTCGGGCTCGAGGATGGTGTGGAAGGAACCAAAAATTTTGTAGCATCGAAGATCAGAATGGAGGTAGTATTGGATGATAATGGGTTGTTAGAATACATCAAGACATATGTAAAAAAAGTCCCATCATCTGATGTTTGAGATCTTTCTCAATGGAAGAAGGATGTGGCTACAGTGAGGAGGATTATATTGGAGGGAGTTTAGGATCACATTGTCTCAAATCTCCATGGGAAAGATACTTCATTCGCGATGTGGAAAACATTGACTAATTTATTTGAGAACAATAGTGACCATAGGTAGTTGGAACTCAAGGACAAGCTTCAAAGTATTAAGATGCAAAAGAATGAAACAATTCTACAGTACCTGAGCAGTTTTACACAATGTCATGATGAACTTGGCAAGGTTGGTATAACTATCCTTGAATAAGATTTGGTATCTCTGTCCCTCTTGGGCCTTCCCAAGAGGTGGCATAGTTATTAAGATTTGGTAAATGGTAAAAATAAACTACCAAGTTGGGAGCAATTATGGTCTGATCTAATGCAGGAAGAAATAACGAGGAGAAACAAATATGGGACTTCATCCAAGGGAGAGGATGGAGAGAATTATGCCTTGGATGGAAAGGAAAAGAAAGGGAATAAATCCCAATCCAAAGCAAAATCTGGTCAAGGGGGAAAGAAGAAAGACTTGTCCAAAATCAAGTGCTTTCACTATCATGAACTGGGACGTTATGCCACGAAATGTCCACACAAGAAGGAAAGAAAGAAGACTATTGGAGAAGTAGGGAGTGAAGCTTTGGATTCATAGTTCAAACTTGATTTTACCCTCATTTCATGGATGGAAAGAAAATTGATGGGTAGTGTGTGGTCTCTTGAAAACGATGCCTCATTCCACATGACGAGCAACAAATAAATTTTCAATGACTTGGAGGAGAAGGATCTCCAGATGAACATCGAGATGGGAGATGATGGAAGGTATAGTGTGATCAACATTGGTACTGTTACTTTTTAGAGGGAGTCTAGCTCCCCTCTTAGGCTCAAGGATGTGATGTATGTAGTGGGTCTGAAGAAGAATATAGTCTCCTTCACGGTGTTGGAAGATTATGGCTACAATGTAATATTAAGCAAAAGGAAGGATTTCTTGAGACACATCGCCACGGGACAAGTGAAGAAGATCGAGGTTCAAGTGAAGAACCTTTAAAAATTAGATGTGGAAGGTTATGCATCATGGAGCACAAAAGCATAGAAGGCGCAGAGCCGAGATGTTGATGAATTATGGCATAGAAGACTTGGCCATTTTCATCATGGCGCTTTGAAGATCATGCAACATATTTCTACAAGACTCCCTAGTGGAAAATTAGAGCGGCGGGATACATGCAAAGGGTGTACAACGGGGAAGTACACAAAATCCACCTTTAATGATTGGGATAGCAGGGCACATGCAATCCTTGAAAGGATCCACTCTGATGTATGCAGACCTTTATCGATAACCTCCAATTATAGGAGAATGTATTATGTTATATTTGTATATGATTTGTCACAGAAGTGCTGGATCTAATTCATGCATAAGAAAGACTAGACATTCTCCAAATTTGTTGAGTTTAAAGCACTTGTTGAGAAAGAGATTTGCAGGAAAGTGAAGGCTCTCAGGAGTGATAATGGTGGTGAGTACATGTCGAATGAGTTTAAAAATTTATGTGCAAAGGAATGCATTTGATGGGAGTTGACAACACCTCATAACCCACAAAAAAATGGGGTTGCTGTGAGGAATAAAAAAAGTATTGTGGGAGCAACACGCGTGATGCTGCATGACCAAAGCCTACCTTTACACTTGTGGGTTGAAGTATGAAACACAATAGTCTATTTGTAGAATAGGATTCCTCACAGGATTCTTGGAATGAGTACACCAAAGGAAGTTTTTTGGGGAAGAAACCAAATGTGTCACACCTCAAGACATTTGGATCATCAGTTTACTATCATGCTTCCTAGGAAGCAAGGAAAAGCTAGAGCCAACAACATAGTTGAGCATATTTTTGGGGTACACAGATACACCTCACAACTATCGAGTGTACTTGTCATCCCTCAAGATGATAGTGGTTAGAAGGAATGTGAAGTTTGATGAGGAGAAGGCAATGCGGTTTTCTCTTGAGAGGGAGCTTCAGTTGCAACCCAATCAAGAGATTTTGGCTCCAAAGGAAGAACCTTAGGAAATTATGGAGCATGTTGAAAATGCAACAAGATGATGGAGCTTAGTGAAAAAAATTTGCCTTCACTAAGTGGGCCCGCAAGCTATTTTTGGCGCAAAGTCTATTTTTATACATATGGATCATGGTCTATGAGTTGCAGGATGCTATTTATGGACGATTGGTCATGTTGGTAAAAATAGACGGAACTCTATTCTTAGACAAATGGGCGGAGTCTATTTTTAGACTGCCGGTCTAAAAATAGAATAGTCGAATATTATTAGCTCTTAATAATATTTGGACTATAAACATTATGTTATCCTCTTGCAGCACTTTAGTTCGAGATACGAATGTGGCACATGCAACTGTTAGAAGGAAATACACTTTTCCTATGGGTTAGTTGAGCTATTTCATGATGGACTTTAGTTAGAACTCAAGTGATTGAGTTTGGTGGAGTTGATTGAGGAGTTGATGGAGTTGTGTTCAATTTGAATTAGTTGAACTAGTTGTATTTAGTCTAACTGACAAATACACTAGTGATGAGTGGTGTGAATTAATTGTTAATTAATTCACTAATTATTAACTCATAAATCAACTAAAGAATATATCAGTTAACTCAGTGCATGGACAGTTCAATGGAGACAAGTGTTAGAGGTGGGTGAAAGGGTGAGTTTACTATCAATTGTGACTATATGCTGTGCATGAGATTTGCACAATCATTGATTGAGATTTCCAATGAGGATTGCGCAGCAAAAGACAAGAAAATTTGAACTTGGATAAGATCTATTCTCAACAGGGATGGCGCAATGGAGGCAGGCAAACAACGGAGGAGATTTGAATCTGTGACTTGATTCAGATTTGAGCTAGTTTGTGTGTAGCAGGTGGAGATAGTACTGAATACTTGCAAGGAGTATTGTACTATGTATTGTTACATGTTCTCTATCATTATAATATACAAATAGTTGGGGTTTTCAGCTGTATGCTTTCCCCATGATATATTGTGTTGATATGTGTGATTGATGTTTCAATGTGCGCATGCGATTGTTTCTTTAATTCTGCAAATTGATGATCAACGTAGAG